>JAOTRQ010053966.1:0-14706 GCA_028565875.1 Hoplisoma paleatum | reverse complement strand
AAGTTTAAAAGCTCTTGATGGTGCTGTTGTACTATTTTGGCACATTTACATTTTCATTTTAAATAAAAACAAAAAAAAGAATTTGACTATTTTTTCGTTGTTTTGCAAGAACTAAAAAAATCGAAATCGTAATCGACAATCGCCGATATTGTGAAAAAAATCGAGATTTTTTTTTTCCCCAATATCGCCCAGCCCTAATATATATATATATATATATTAGTTAGTTAGTTAGTTAGTTTTAGTTCAGATCAGCCTTTTATTTCTGATTTCTTTTAATTCATCATTGACCTTTATTTTAAAAGAATGTTATATGTGGAACTAAAGCAGGGTTTGGCAACAGAGGCCAGAATTGAGTTTTTGGCCGGTTCTCTCTTGTACTGAACTCTGATTGATGAAAGCCCTGTTACTGTGATCTGTATCTTGCTCTCTATTTTCATTATGGCTTAAACCCGCAAGAAAAAAAGTGATGGGTCTCGCCAGCTGTTCTTCTTGTCCTCTATCTCTCGCTCTCTTCTGACTGAAGGGGAAAGAGAAAAAGAGTCTGGTGGAAAGTCCTCATGGTGGTATCAATATGATTTACAGCTGAATACAGTAGAGAGCATGGCTCTGTCCTCACTTTCAAATCCATCACCCTGCCTTCTTATGCTCTCACCCTGTTCTTTGTTTTAACTCTTAAACTCACTTCACGTTGTGTCTATCATGCTTTTGTGCTCTATCTGATCTTGTTTTTTCTATCCCTCCTTATCTTTCATTTGGAACAACTACAGTTTAATTACAAAGTCATAACTATCAGAAGGCAGCCACTAGGGATAGCAACTATTTATACTTTATACAAAACTATTAGATAGATAGATAGACAGACAGAAATCACCACTATACATATATGCTGAAATCTGAATCACTTGACTACGTTGCATTGTTATTTCTATACAGGCATATGCATTTGCCGAAAAGGGCCACTTTCCATTTACCTACGTTTCATCCACGGATGTGGCGGTCCTTCTTTCATGTCAAAGCCGCCGCGGTCGGTCCGTGCCAAGATCCCCGGCCAACACCTATCATGCCATCGCAATGTCACCTTTGTAGAACAAAGTTTTTACTCATGCACACTCGCACCGACTAATATTTGCAGTGTCATTGTTACCTGGTCGAGCCAGCAGTGTTTGATTCATTTGATCATGACTAGATGATTGGCTATTAAATTGGATTATTAAGTTGGGTTTGTGCGTATAAATATATGATGTCAATGTGATCATTTCTACGAGTTTACATTTTTGACATGGGTTGGAAGGGCATGACCAAAATGACTCTGGCCTGCTGAATTCACAGAATTGTACCCCAAACTTAGGATCGCTTAGATTGTCATGTTCACTTTTTGCACCCTCCAGCAGCTGTAAGATGTACAGCAGTCAGCATGGCTTCATAAAGCTGTGACAATCTTACTGCTGTTTGTGCTGCACACTGGATATTAGCTGGTCGTAATGATTTTACACCTGAAGTAAACTGTTGTTGACTTCAGCTTACATTATGATGATGTTTACTTGAAGGGAAGCACGTCTGTAAATCACTGTGATTAAGAATGTCTGCCAAATTCTGAAAATGTAACAACTACTGAATCACCCAAAGCCAACCTAAAGATGACATTTTAAATAGTAAATAAGATACTTTGTCCATTTCTCATGTCAGTTCAAATGAATTGACAATGTTTTTTTTTTTTTAAATATAACCAGTTATACAGTTAATGCCATTGCTGTAATTGCTTCCTCGAATGTGCCATTAGGACATGTAGCACTAATAGATGCTGGGGTACACTAACATGGTCAAATTCATTTGGTGCCGGACTACTAATCATAAATTAAATTGTAATCTGTTTGGATTCTCTTTTCCTGATCCAGTTTTGTGCTAATCAGTCTTTTAGCAATAATATAGTATGTGTTCTCATTATACTATACAGCGTGGTTATATTTTCATTCTCCTTTAGACCCGTCATCGTCTTCACTGCTGTAGTTTAGGTTCTTTTATTGCTTTCTCGATCGAGGACTATGAGACTTTAGCGGTTTGCTGCATCAGCTTTCCATTTTGAAGGGATTACATAATGAAAGGATCTCTGAGGACATTCGTTCTCATTAAGGCCCTCTTTCTGGTGTAAAAATGGTGTGAATCTCACCTTTATGCTATAATTGAAAGGGAGAGGAGAAAGTAGAGAGGCTTACCTTAACTGACCTTCAGTAATTGAGCCAGAGCATGTGCTGGAATGAAGAAGAATTGGCCCAAGCTTGTGGGATACCTGCAAGTCATTTTTCTTTAAGGCAAGTTTGGGCTTGGATTATATGCTATTCCTGTCTGTTTGAAATCGTAGCGTTTTAAACCTTCATTCTAAAAACAGTTTTTAAGCTGATATTTTTGGAAAGTCGAGATATTTCCCATAACAATTTCAATGCGACACATACATAAGTAGTTAATAGAAATACAAGTAGTAACTTTGTTTAGTTAGCATGTAAAGTTCTGGGACTTTATCACAGTTGGGTTTGTTTAGTGTTGGGGGCTCTATTCTAGGTTAAAAAGCTGTTTCATTTTTTAAGGCACCCAAGGAAGATGCAAATAAAATCCAATAGGATTCAGAGTTGCAGCGTTTATTGGATTTGACCTTTGTCAGGTTTATAATAGCTGATTGGTATTTTTGTATCAAGGTCATATGCACCGCTACAAATGTAGTTCTGTGTTTGTGAGTGTTGGTGTTTACCCTCTAATATGGCAGTGAGCGAGAGAGGTCGTTATAGGTTTTAGCTGATTGCTAATGTTGATCGTAAACAACAAGGCACCAACATTTGCAGAGAGCCAGGACATTAAATACAAATGTGGTCAATCCATTGTTTAGATTGATTTGATTGTGCTCCCTTTTATGATCTGAATCGGAAGTCCATGTCATTCCGACATATAGTTAGAACATTTGGATACACACGCTGTGATTCAACTGCGATGTATAAATCAGTCTGAACGCCACAGTACAGTGGAGTAGTAAGGACTACTCTGCTGCTGCTTGAGTAACTGCATTGTTCATCTGAAATTGGGTTAAGGGGGCAGCTGGATTGTCCAGATCTTCTGATAAAATGTTTCACAAGAATTCTTGGTGACAAATGCAAATTCAGTCTTTCGTAATACGAACACATTTCCAGAGAGAGTTCCACACGAGTAGCTAAGGGAATAATATTGCAAAGCCTTGGTAGCAGCTCTTGAAAGCTTTCTCTTTTTTCCTCTGAGAGCATTGCCGACACCACCCCCTGATATCGTCCTCTTATTAGCACCAACAAAGCGAGGGCTGCTTCTTAAGCTCACTGTACCATTGGAGTAGAGAATAGAGGTGAAAGGATGTGGAGGAACACTGCTGGGGGGCATGCTGCATGTGTGTCTATAGAAGTTGGATGCAAAGGTTTTGTTGGCTACTCCTTTAGCAAAGAGTAAAGTCTCTGGAGCATTATGGGCCAGCAAAAGAAAGAACCATCAAAGAAACAATTGAGACCCTCGATATGTTTTTGGATTAAGAGCAGTGACCTTTGGCATTCGGCATTTTACTCGAGATGACGTCCTGGGTGAAAAGGATTAGCTGTAATTTTGCCAGCACTTCATCGCTCTTCATCGTGGTGTCCTGAATGCATTCAATGATTGTTTATGCTTTTTAAATTAGTATACACTTGTTAAAAGAACCAAAACGCAAGGCCAAGGGGGTGCTACCTTGATGTGGATCATTAGACTGCACATTCGTAATCCGAATGATAAAACATGGTGTAAATATTCATTTTCCAGTTATGACACAAGTGCACAAATCAGTGCTCATGAAAATGAGGTTTGAATAATTTATTGTGAAGAAAAGCTAGTGGCAGAGCCTTGACCTCAACTTAATGAAAACATCAAGGCATGATCTGACGTCCACATTCTAAAGTGTTCTAAACTCCACACACTCCCAGAGGAATAAAGAAAAACTGTCATATGGCATTTGTCAAGATGACTTGATCTGTTGGTAAATGAAACTTAAGATTTCTTACTAGCCCTTGTTATAACAATTGAATTCTGTGCCTTGTGTATTCTTGTATTTTTAATAGCTCGATCGAATAAGCCTTTCTCTGGCATTGTTATTGAGTGCTTGGTCCTTGATCGCTATTTGTGGTTGTAGTTATGAATAAAGATTGTTTTGTCTGCGCTTTATAGGCTTTATTGAAGGTCACTTCATGTGTATAGCATCACATAACGTCTGTTTGGGGAGCTGTGGCTTAGCAATAATGAAACTGGGTTATTTGGGTGCTTTAGCTGCCTGACACATGGTTATGAGGTTTGAGTTGCCACTGTTGGATCCTTGAGCAATTCACTTTTTTTATTCGACAGCTAAATCGTCAGTCAATAGTTTCGTGAAGAGATTATTCATGCTCAAGAAGACTGAAGTCAGGCATGGGTTGGCTGTCGTGTTAATTAGGTTTTTAAAAAATTGTAATATGACTTTTGCATTCAAACCTCTGAGATAACGATGTGCACTACACAAAAAATCATTCGGCTAAGCGTGTTGCTAGTGTTTGTTTTACTGCAACATTAAACACAGCATCTTGTAGCACCACAATACCCCAGGGGTCTTTTGTGAAAGGTAATAAAATAGGCATAAAAAGGAACTTTCCATCGAACAGAGTAATCTCATTACTTAGTTTGGTCTAAATTGGCAGGCTCTAGATGATCTTATAGTGCACCATGAAGTTTCCATTCAGTATTTTAGATTATGATTCCAATTTCCACCGTTCAGGTTGCTCATACTCATCTCGTTTTTCTTTTACTCTCTATTGCTCTGTTTTGCTTATCTATTATTGATTTTCACTGAGGGTTTTATCTGCAATAAATTGGATTTCAGAATCACTTAGACGAACACTAAAACAAGTAAACACATGATGCCTGTTCTTTTTGCACTCAATACTTAGAAATATAATAAAGCAGTCAAAAATAATATTACAAAGGAAATGTGTAAACTAGTTTTATCAAATACGTTGCTGTTGGTATGGCCTCCCGAATCAGCATGTCATCTCAAGATATGCGTTTAAAGCTAATAGAGGAACAAATGTAAGGAAGTCACTATCAGTCACTAGTTTGCTGAAATTTGCTGAACTATCAGCTATAAATGGCAATGCATTCGTCTTCAAACACAAGCATATGGAGCAATTAAGTGAACAATTGAAGCAATGTACAGATAAAACACTTAGCAGTGGCATTATAAACACACATTCTTGTTTACTGAAGTACATTCTTGTCAGAATAATGAAATAAGTAATTGTTATTGTGGGTGGCCTATCATAAGTGGGTGTCAGCTCTTTTAATATAGTGATATTTGTTTTGATATTATCTTTTACCATGTGGCAACATGGTTAAGTGGGTAGAACTGTCTTCTCACAGCACGGAGGTCTTTTGGGCTTGAGGTTTTTGTACCTGCCATGGTGCTCAAAGTGCACAATGCTTCTTATGTGAATATGTCCTAATGATACCACTGTGTTGATATCACTCACACTTTTCATGTGCTGAGCTGAGTGGCTTCTACAAGTTAAATAAGGGTGTTCTTGCTTGAGTTTTGCACGATACCAGTGTACTTACTTATTTAATCCAGAATGTAGACTGTCACATGGAATAATTTCTTTTCTCAAGTCATGTTGACGTTTATGCAACAACTCCAGTATCGGGAAAGCTCTGGTTTCTAAAGTTTAGTTAAGGTTACTTAAGCCTGTGTATGTTTGTTGTAGGCCTACCTTTTCTAGACATTGTATAACCAAACAGAAGTGCATAAAGGTTAGTCCAGTAGGTCATCATGTGGGCTGTGTAGTAATATTTAAAATGATCGTTACTTTTTCTTTAAATTTTTAAAACATTTAAATGTATGGAGTTTTTGATTTAAGGAAAATGGTGAGAATATTCATGAGCTTAATCATGGTCCCTGATTTTTAGACTCTGTGCATTAAAATACACAAGCACTAAGTAATTGTATTAAAAGAACATAATACACATAAAGAGCCTGTATGTGATTATATTTATGAGAAATGCCCATATACGAGATTAGATTAACAGAATTTGGCTCAATAATGAAAATCACACACAGTAAATAAGCCTTGTTCTAGTTTTGTAATGCACTATTTACTTTATGAACTTTAAAAGTGCTTGATATGGATACTTGATATTCTGTCATTATTTTCTGCTGATTTGACACATTTCCACATTCAGGAGCCTGACAAAGTGTGAACTCGTCATGTCGACAGAAGGACGTCTTGTGTAAAAATGCAGAAAAACCGAAAAGTCTATAGGAACAGACAAGCACTATAGAGATGTTATTATGCTTCTCTCATCTGCTTAATCTTTTGTTGAATGTATTAAGATTAAGCTTTGCGTTTTTGGGACTCATATTACATCAAAATTATAACTCAAAGACAATAGAAAATTTAAATAACTGAGTTGAGATCTAAAATATATGATCTTTTGGGAATTCGGCCGAGTACTAACGTGTAATTCGACATAGGGAGATTTTTCACTTAGGGAAGGTCGACTTAACGAAGCCCGACATACTGTTCTTCAAGTGTTCCAACACCAGTATGAGTGAAAGTTCAAGCTCACATTTTGCTAAGTGATTACTTAGTTATTCCAGCCACTCATGGTTTTCAACTGGGGTCTAGACACTTCTGAATAATCAGTCTGCAGAGTTTTTTGATGCATAGTGATGGTTGCTAAGCACAGTGTGGTGGCTTGCTGTGATGGCTATTTATACCTGTCTCTTATATTCCTTATGTGTTGCAGTGTTATGTAGTATAGCATTTTGGCAACGCATAAAGTTTTAACCCTCCTTGGGTAGCCAGGACTTATCACCGGGCTGTGCACAGGGACTTTGGCATTCAACCAGAAGTATATCTCTCATGTGCACTGATTGAAGTATAATACACTTTCATTCCTTTTTTTCTCGTTTCTTTTTTGGGCTGAATCCAACCGGATAAGAGCCAGAGTGCTTCAAGTCTTGCATAGTGCCAGCTTAGAGCAGCACAGCTTCTTAATAGCTAGACATAATTGGCCAAATAACTAAGTCTTTTTTTTCATGCACCAGGTCATTAAAAGATTACGTTTTCCCTTAGGAGTGGATTGCTAGATTGATTCAAGTAAAATTCATATGTTTCTGATGCTCTCTAAGGACAATTTTGTTTTTGGTTTGGCAGTTATGTTAGTTTATCTTGCGTAGGCTTCTTGTTGAGTCAGCCATTTACACATCTGGCTTAACAAGATGAATCGAGATAATTGAAGCATTTGGGAACCTAACACGTCAATTTATTTTCTACCCCTACAGTCTCCCTCAGGCTTAAATGAATAATATCAGATAATCATGGGAAGCTCAGGCCTGAGATACACTTTTTCTCGGTATCACTTTCCTTTACTTAATAAACATTGCTTTTCATTAAAGGTCAGTTTAATCTAGTCAGAATATGTTCTCATCTTAAAATACATTCGCTTGCCACCATTGAAAAAGCAAGCCTCTGGTAAGTGTGAATCTTTTCATATCACTTATTTATTTTCAAAATGAAAGATCAGGCTGTACTCGTGGTTGTCACCATGGCAATTGCAAAGCACTGTGCAGAATACTATTTCTATCTAACTGTGGTTCATTTTATTTTAATAAAAGGAGTAAGGTCTTTGAACAAAAGAGTTGATTTACTAATTTGGGTGAAAACTTTATGTAACATTATTGCCAACATTGTAGTGCTGTTTTGTAGTGGTATGTAAAATCTGTTCCTCCAGAATACATATCCTGAATAACATTACCTAACAGAATAGTGCATTTTCTAATAATAAACAAATCGTCCCCTTGAGAATGTTCTGTCAATTAAGTTCTTCACGTATTTCTACTTTTTAATATATGAGGTGTTTCTTTTAGTTAGTCTTGTTTCACTTATTAGTTTTGCTATATGAACTGCAAAATCTTTAAAGATTGCAAAACTGTTTACAATGCAGATAGAACCTTATAATTCCAAGGGGATAATATGTAAGATTTTATGCCTAGAAGACTCCTCGGATGCAAATTGAGACACTGCCAAAAGTAGAGTCGTAAAGAGCCTTTATGCACCATAAATACACAAATTGTATTCTAGCATCATTGCTATTGGTCTTCATCATGCATTCATAAGCCGTGAATACTGGTGGCCATACACATGCAATTAAAAGGTTGAAATCAGTCACCTAAGCTTAATGTATAAATTATAACTTCTTTACACATTTCGGTTGTGCTTTGGGTTATGTAAATTAGTGTGATCCTCTTTATGGTTCTTTTTTTTTGAACTGTAACATATTGAAATCTGAACTGAGCCAGGCAGTGAATGTACGGCATCATATGTGACTAATCAAACCCTGGCAAAGTTAAGATTCCTGATCATTTTCTTCATAAGCGTAAGAGCATCTGCTTAGCTCAGAGCTGTATGTAGCTGTAGCATTTAAAACAATGAGTGTCTCATTTTTTTGTTCACTACTTCAGTTTTCATCGAGTTTCCTATTTAGATTTAGAAAACTGCCAGACATTGCCTCAGGTTGCTGCTTTCAGTCTTGTTGCAAATCACATTGCTTTGACAATCTGCTCCCAGTTCCTTGTGTACCACCCCCCCCCCCTCCTCAACTCCCATGTGCTGTGCTTTTTGATTAACTACCATCCTAACAGAGACGTGAGCAGACCCGGCTGGTTTTTGGATATGTTTTTTTTTCCTGACTGTTGCATCATATTTTCGGCTTAGTCTCCATCCCTGCTTGTTTTAGTTGGTAAAGCCCTTTTTAACCTGCCATCAGCTTGCTGACGTGACTAGAACCCAAATGCAGGTTAACAATTTATAAGGTCCACTGTGTCAGATGGAGAATGACACACCAAATCACAAGAATTACTCAATTAGATACAGCAGCTTTCCCCCCCGAGGCCTCCGCCCAGCTGACAAAAAGGTTGGAGTCCATGCAGGAGCTATGTCTTGAATTTGCCTATGACATTAAGCTATAAGACTCATGCAGGGTGATTCTTTTCATTGTTAATCAAATAAATTCAGCCATAAGTGTGCTTTGAATTAGAGAATATTTTGAGTAATTGTGGATAGAGCAAATGGCTTTTTATTCTGTCACCAAGTGTAACAATAGTTTTTGTTTGCTTGTTTCACACAGCTTGTGAAAAGCAATCTATTTTTTCCCTCCAACAATACTGTCTGGCAAAAAAGGAATCAAGCCCCACCAGAGATGATCCCTCGTTACGTTCTCTCTTACACTGCCTCACAGTGAGAGCATACTTTGTCTCTGCTGTTAGTTAAAATAGTATTGTGTGCTTTATTTGATTTGTTCCATTCATAATCCCATGTGTCAGTGGGACCTCAGTTAGCATATTGAATTAAGGTAATGTGTGTCATTGAGGGTTTTGTTTACACTTTTATTTATAAGGCTTGTTTGAGTACTGCTGCCCTTCAAACTGTGCTATGCATGAAAGCTACTATGAAATCTGTCAGTTCTAGTCATCTCCACATACCTAATACCACTTTTGACTGTGCCTGTAGTTTCTTATTAGGTCTGAATACCACAATAGATTGAAGCACAAAATTACTCATTAGGCTCCCAAGCTGCACAGCAGAATAACCATCTGCCTCTTAGTCTAGATCTTTCAAGACAGAGCCTACCTAGATTGATAGTCATCATTACAGGGCAAGCGAATGAAAGATTACACTAACTTGATGATTTTGCTTTGAATCATGTTAGCCAGGTTTGGGCCAGTCAGTGATGGCTTATTGGAAATGGTACTAGTAAAAAGTCTAGAGATCAGAACGTCTCCGGTTCAAGTTCCAATACTACCAATTTGCCACTGTTGGGCTATTACCCCTTGTTTGCTCAAAATGGTGTTCCGTTGTCAGTGTAAGTCCCTTGGATAAAGGCGCCTGCTAATTTCTTAAAATGATAAATGGACTGATAATTCGACATTTTTTTAATGCGCTGACTTACACCAGCAGGTTTAGTAATAAGTGCATTTTTCCAAAACATTTAACTGTCCTGCATTTAAGGGTTAAGGACTTAACAGCAGCAACTTGACAATTGTTAGGCCTGAACCAAACTTTCTGTTTCTAGCTAGTATGTGCTTAGTGTGACTGATTACACTCATTAGTTTGTACATAGTGTTGGACATGTTCACTATAAACTGCTAAAGAACGATTAATCTACGAGTAGTCTCAGCATTTTCTGTGGCTTCTGAAAGCAGTGTCTGATAAAATGCAGTATTGTACATAATGCAAACCTCAGAGGCAGTTAGCCATGCTC
Source organism: Hoplisoma paleatum (assembly GCA_028565875.1). Lineage (NCBI taxonomy): Eukaryota > Metazoa > Chordata > Actinopteri > Siluriformes > Callichthyidae > Hoplisoma > Hoplisoma paleatum. Next base: position 4,380 of record JAOTRQ010053966.1, on the reverse strand, counting down.
AATCATGCTTAGCATAGACACGCCATGCTGGTACCAACAGGGAGTTAATTGAATGTGGCACCCCCCAGGCTTTACCCTCTTCCAAGTCATACTGATTGTTTATTTATTGCTCTGTGGACCTTTAAAAGAACTTAACATGGCAGAATAGTGCGCGTTCTAAATCTTGGATTGGGAAACGCATGGATCTTATGGAGTGCATCTTTAAATGATATAAAGCCTTCAAGGAGCTGCAGCTGTGTACTAATCGTGTCCCACCATAAACACTAATGCCTCAAGTCGGAATGTGTGTATGTGTACTGAGTCACTTGCACATCAAATGATTTAAAAAACAGATTATGTTTATATTTTTATATCTAGCTTTATTTATTCAGCAGACGAGGGCAGCAGTTTTGCAAATGAACATTGAACTTAATTAAAGGCATTAAATATTTAACGCTGCTCATATAACTATTACTATTATTATTTGTAGTCCTCTCAAAGGCTTAACTCTTGGGCGCTCTGTAGACTTTCTGATCCTCAGAGATTTTCAGAGGAAAATCTGAAAATCCCCCACAGTATGTCTTTCTCCAACCCATAGTTGTACATTGTTATAGCAATTTTTATATCTCTGGATTTGAGGTATATCTTACCAGAGCACCCATAGACCAACATTGTACCAACACCACCAAAGCAAAGTGAAAATGGGTAATGTAAAGTCTATCTAATACAACATATTAGAAGTTGTAGAGCCTCATTATAACAGCAGAAGTATATTGTTTACCATAGAGAGTCAGAAAGGGTTTATTGTATTTAATTTTAGCTATATACAGGCACATATTGAAACAAAACAGCATTCCTTCAGGATCACAGTGCAACATGGAACACGGAGTGCTAAACAGTACAATAAACAGTGCAGTTACACAACAGTACAATAAATACATAGAAGTCCTATAATAAATACAAAAAGATATTTCTAGTCTTGACAAATCCTTATTAGACAAGACAATTTAGCAAGTCATTAAGAGACAGGACTAGAAACGAATAAACTGTGTATGAGCTTGAAACATTAGCAGCAGAGATATAATAAATTAAGATGCAACAGATATTGCAAGCATTATTTTGTTTGTTAAAATGAGAACTAAGTGTAAATGTATAAAACTGAAACACTAAATAAATAATAAAAATTGTACAAAATTGTAAAACATGCAAAAAATATTCATTCTGTAAGATTGTTGAACATGAAGTCCAATGACGCAGTCTTTCGTAAGCCAGGATCTGTTGAAGAAAACATCCGGTACGTGACAATATTTAACTCGGCGATCACAAAAGTAGGATCGATAACGTAAATAACATGGCAGTATGCCGCCCAAACGAGAGAATGTTTCGGCATTAAACGATTATGGTGTGTTCATGTCCTTGGCCCCCGTACTGCTTTGTGAAAATTCTTCCGGCTCTTTTAAGCGGTCCTTGGGGGGAAGGTTTGCTCATGCAGAAACATTCATGTCACATGACTATCTTACCAGAAAGAAACCACTTTGAGGAAAAAGCCTGTGTGGACTTTCTGGGATGATTGTAATCGGATATGACATCCTTAATTGCATTGTTGATTAACACATGACTGTATGCTCATCCAGTAAGTACGTTTTTACAGAAGCTCAAGAACTGCTTTTTTTGGCTTCTTGTTACCCGTTTTGTGCAGAGGAAGCTAGCTAAGTGAGGTTGATGGAGCAGAATTGGGACTAAGGGTTTGCAATCCTTTTGTGTGCAGACATTTTCTCCATGATTTGGCGGCAAGTGTTTACTCGCAATATTCCGCTGCCACTGTGTCGAGCATGGTTTACATCTGACCACACATGATTCTGAGTGTCGAATTCAATTCAGATTGATTTGTCTTGCACTCTTTTCAATAATGTGCTGTTACAGGAAAGCGCTGGGTGATGTAGCTGGTGTGAAAACAACTCGAAGGAGTTTTTCCTTGCTCGTCTTTTTTTGTTTATTGTGAAAACACTGCCTGACCATTGTGTATTATGGACATCATCCAACTTGTGTTGTTCAATTAGCACTATTTAATTACAGCGGAGTTGTAATTACTTATCAATATGGAATGTTATAATTTAATTTGGCATATATTCATTACATTACATTTTCAGAATTTAGCAGACCCCTTTTATCCCAGCGCCTTACATTATCATATACAATCTGAGCAATTGAGGGTTAAGGGTCTTGCTCATGGGCCCAGCAGCAGCAACCTAGCAGTAGGGAGGTTAAAACCTTTGGATTACTAGTCCTGTGCTAGTGGCTTTGGTTGGACCGTATATTCTTATCACTTAGACTTATTAATTGTGTATTGATATGACATCATTAATGGTGCTCTAATTGGAAATACTGTCTAATGTAATCATATCCACTATGTTAATTTGTTGCAGACACTCAAAGGGCCACTATTTTTTTTTCTTCATTTTCTTTTAATGTTTCATTATTCGCTTGGCAAACTTGATATTTTCCTCAGCCTGTTGGCATTTGCTTTTTTCCCCTCATGTATACACTCACACTTGCTAAACATTTGAGAATATACTCTCTGAACTAGCTGAAGGGCTTTTCTTCTAATTTGTCGTAATCTCAATAGTGAGCATATATCACACGTGCACTCTGTGACATTTGTAGAGAGTGAACACTCGTCAGCTTTGTATTTCGGGTCTGATGCTTATGCTGTCTTAGTAACCAAATCTAAGAATTTTCATGTGCATGATGTTTCACTGATTTCCATTGGAAGGCCCTTTGGAAGTGTCTGTGACCCTTGACTATGGAGATTCGTATGAATGTAATCTTTTCATTAATGTAGATTAGAGGGTTCATGCTTCGAGGGGAAGATCGACAATCTTGGGAGTAATTAAACGCTTTTCTAACCAGTTGTAAGGTTAAATGTACTACAGAGAAGCTGAATATGTAAACGTTCTCTGTTGCTCCTGTACTGATGTCGGGTAAAACCTGATAAGTAAATAAATTGCAACAACTACACATGTGCTGGAGATGAACCAGTTTGTCAATGTGCATTGCTATTAAATTCAGCAGGTTTATGTAATATATTAGGCAGTAAATTACCGTTTTATCCTTAAAGTTGATTTTAGAAACAGGAAAAATAGTGACATAAGTGTTTTACAACGGTCAGATTGTAATGGCTCAAAAATCTTCAAGAAGTCACCGTACATGCAGCGTTGGCTCATTTTCGGATCTGCACAATACATGTGTATTTTTATTAATTGATGAAGCTTTAAGAAGCCCATTATAAATTATGCAAAAACGAACTATTACTACAATTACAAGCTAATTGATGTATAATTAAGTGCTATGAATTTTATTGTATGATTTACCGGCGGCATGAGGGCTACATGGGGCTCATATCACAGTAAGATGGTTCTGGGTTCAATCACCAGATGAGTTGGTCAGAGTCCTTTCTGTGTAGGGTTTGCACGTAGTCCCCCTGTATGTGTAGGTTTACTAGTCTAGGTGATCAGGTTTCCCACCACAGTCTAAAGCCATACTCGTGAGGTTAATAGATAATTCAGAATTGTCCATGAATATTTAGTATAATTTAGTACAGTCATGATTCTTGTGTAATGAATTACCATTTACTGTTATGATTATACGTGTTAAAAAATAATTTTGTACATAAATGTACATGTACAATAAATGAACGAAAGCACAAGTACATCTTTCGATCATTAAAGAATATTCTGTGAATCCTATCGGCTTTTATTTTTGCTGTCCAAGACACCGAAGTTATTTATTTGTAAACATTGCTTTCAGTTTGCTTTTATTTCTTTCATTTGGAATATCAAATTCCCCAAAACATAAAATATATAAACTCTTTAAATGTAGCATTGTTTTATTTTCACTTTTTGGTTTGTATGTTGGTTACGGCAGCCGGTGACATCCTAGCCGAGTTATTAGCTATTGTTCTTTGCCAAATAGCCATTCACCATGTTTTAGCCCCCCCTTCCCAACACTAGGGCTGTCCACGACCAAGGATTTTATTGGTCGACCAGTGGTCGTCATTTACTCCAACAAATCGACTAGTTGTCGATTAAAAATACCATTTTGCAAAGTTTTACCTTTAATGCCGGGCTGCCGCAGATCGCAGTAAAGTGGATGCGCCTGAAGAGAGATTCCTTGACTGATAATGATTTGCACCACAATACTGAGCGCGGGTAAATCTGCGGTAATGATTTCTAAGCATGGGCTATGTTTTAGCGGAACCCTACTGAACCGAACAATTCGCAAAAATATTAATGCACGCTAGAAATGTTTACAACACTGTTTTAGTCGATTTTCGGGAGAAATGCTGGGAGTCAACGGGTTAAATAATAAGTAAAACTAACCAATACTAGCGACAAAACAAAA
>JAOTRQ010053956.1:0-14707 GCA_028565875.1 Hoplisoma paleatum | reverse complement strand
GTGAATGTTAGGGTTGGGAGGGGGCCCCATGAGCCTCAGTGCCCAGGGGCCCCTAGGGTTATTAATCCAGCCTTGGCAGAGGGCCTTACGATAATGACATATCAATGTGATTAATAACTTTATATACAAAGTTGGAGTAGCAATAGACTCGCCGGACGGTCATGGTTTCAGCCCAGGCAAGTTCAAAGTGCAAATTATACTGTGTATTATCTAACACCCTATCTATATTGGCACATGTAAAAGACCATCAGGTGCTTAGTCTTGCTTAGATTAGACTTAACCTTTAGTGATATTCTGCCTGTTTTTTTTTCCCAACAAATATTTAGTGAATGTTTTATGTCATGAAACTTAGCTTAAACTGGTGTGTAGGTCTTGAAATGCTTAAATGCTTTTCATGATCTTGCGACATTATTGATCGGTCACTGAGCCCTAGAATAAATTGTAGGGTTCAAGCTTCTGGGTAAATGCACTTGTGTTCCATGGTTCTTACTTTGTTATGATTTTTGAGCAAAACCAAATCAATGTTCCACACTCTGTTAAATCGACTTAATGTGAATTTCTATTCTAAATGACTGGCTAGAATGACATTTTGTTTTTGGTTAATTAACTTCATTGCCTTTTATCTTCATGGTAGTTAACCAGTGGTTGCATCATATATTTTTTTTTCACATGACTTATGGGTTTGCACAATGTTTAATGCTTGACTTAATACACTTCTGTTAAAAATATTTTTCTTAGATTCCCATTTGTCAAATGATCTGAAATCCTTAATTTTAACTGATGAATCCAGTTCCTGAGATTCAGTACAAAATATAATCATTTATTCATTTTGAGATTTTTATTCCAGTTATTATTCCTAGATCAAAGTAAAATTATGTAGTATGAAACAAAAAAAAAAGTACTGGAACGGGGACACAATGTTATATCAGTATTGTCAGTGCTTATATGTTTGCACACGTTTTAGCCTCAAAATTACATTAAAACACAAAATTCCCCAAATTAAAATCAAACCATTTTACATTCTGGCTCTTATATTTTCACAAATAACATTACCACAACGAAAAGTGTGTTTTTGTGCTTTTGATTGTCTTCTCATTTTCTTTGTTTTGATGTTTTTTAATATGGGATCCATGTGGATCCAGGTGGAGATGTCACAGCTTCAGAGGAGTTATGAGGCATTACGATCGCAGATCAACCTGATCCTTTTCAAGCGGTTGTGGTACGTCATGCTCGAGCAGTTCCTCATGAAGTATCTGTGGAGTTCCTCCGGCCTCGTCATGGTGGCCGTCCCCATCATCACTGCTACAGGGTATTCCAAACATGGTATGACATTTTTGTTTTATTTACTCACAAAAGTAAACAGTAATGGTTTCTACTTCACATGTTAACATAATTCAAGATGTTCTTCAATTTAGTATAAAAATTAATGTAGTTTCATGAAGACAACAACTATGATATATAGGTAGAGACTAAGACTTTTTGCTTAAAGTATCTTTTTTCTTACAATGTTTTTAGTCAACTCTGAATATTATACTAGAATAGTTTTACTTTAACTCTTTAACCTTGTGCTTTTCCCCCTAACCTTGTCCTTTTCTCCCTTCCCTTCCTGTTAGAACTGGGACAATTTAACCCACAGACTCGACCTATAAGCGTAAAGATCTTTCAGACTCAGATAGGTGGTAATTCCCAGAGATATCGACCAAATTTGATGTACTTTTGACTGATTTTATATCTAGTTATTAAATGTATTGATAACACATGCACATATATACAGCAGTTTCTCTTCTGTTTTTTTGTCTTATTTGGTCTATAGGGGTGCACAATATGGACTAGAATTATGTTGTGCGATGACATTGTTGTGTATCCCGGTATCGATGTAAACAATGATAAATTACTGCGTAATGAATCCAGAATAATTCCAAATATTTTGCCGGTTTATACATTTTGTGCGGTGCAAGGCTCTCTCAATGTTCAGTAATAATAAATAAAAATAAAACAAAATGAATGAGTAAATATGTAAATAATTGAAAAATAAGGTTAAAAAAATATTTTTTTTCTGGTAATAGCACAAACCTATTATAGCTCGAGCATCACAGAAGCAACAAAGCCAACATAAAAACTCTAGAAAGTTAAGTCTAAAAGTTAGGTATACTCTGTAAAATTCTGTTTACCCGTACAACCTAAAAAACATTTGAATGAACCCAGAGAACTGGGTTTATTCAACTCGAATAAATAGCTTGAATGAAACGGCTTAACATTCTTTGCACAAAACCTTGGATTAAGCAAACATCTCGATTTAAACCAACTATTCTCAGAGTACAGACATGCCTCCCATTTTTGGAACCAAAGCCTCCTCACTTAAGTCCTCACTTCTCAAAGATTTTTCGGCACTCGTCCTGGCTCTGCTTATTTTATTCCAGAGTAGGAAATCGCGTGTCTAATGAGCGAATTCATCTGGCTCTGCCTACTTATGTCATGTGATCATAGCAGCGTTAAGGGCTCCCTCTGTAGTTGCACGTAGATATTGCAGACAGGTGATGCAATTTGAGTTAGTTTTTATTAAAGGCCTTATTGTGGCTCTTTCAAAGTGTTTATCCTGAAAACACATATCATGATATCGATAAAAATACGATTAATCGTGCAACCTTCCTGCTCTACATTAAGCTTGTACACTTGAATTATACACTTGGCTTGATTAAAGGAATGGAAGTGCAATCCAGTAAGGAGGGTGTATAGAAGTTAGATCACTGTGAAAGCAATATTATTTCATTAAATAAACAAGCAATGTGATAAAATGGCCATTATGTCGTGTCTGTGTATTGAGCTTTGCTTAAGTGTTGAACACATCTGGATAAGTGCACGTTTTGTGTAACCCTTTGCCTGTTTGTTGGTTTAGGCCATTACTAATTGGACAGGCTTAAGGCTTTTAGCGACCGGTGCTGAACCGGGGAAAGACTTTAGAGCACATCTAATGGATTCCATTCCCAGACCTTTGGTCACCCTGGACAGGTGCTGTGATGGGGAAAGTATTCAGTAAATGCTTGAGGTTGCAGCTCTTTTTCTTTTCTATGGGAACACTTTAATAAATTGAAATGCTTCTGGATGCATTTTTACAGGCCTCCTGTAGCAAACTACAGTCTCCTTTTTTGACCCTCATCACATTCCTTCATGTACCAGTGTTATTGGCTTTCATTGCTTTTAGCTCTTCACAATCACTTTTATTGGTGGTGAAAGGGGTGATTTTTTTTTTTACGTAGACTTCAACAAGCCATTTGCATCACTTTGTTATTTAAAACAAGTGTCTGAATACATACAATGTGGAGATGTAACAATACACTCTTCTCCCGATGCGATATGTGTCACTATGAAGGCCAATTTCACGATATTTTTTTTATTACCACTTTTATCTGGTCAAGGTTGTGGCATATCTAGTTCCAACAGCAGCATTGGGCACACATTGCCCAACACAGGGCACCAGTTCTTGAGCTATTATCATTTTTATGACACAGGGCACCAGTTCTTGAGCTATTATCATTTTTATGACTGAGCGGTGTTGACCCATAGCACCTCTGAGATCTCAACCCAGGTCTCATCAGTGGTGGACTAGCATTATCGATGGCTGTACCACCTTAACGCCTTGAACAAATTTATATGAAATGAACTATTGGTAAAATTAAATACCACATCAAGACCTATTCAAATTTTGTAAAATGATTCTTTTTTCTAGCCAGCTGGTTTAATGTATTACAGTGAATATAATAGCCAGAGTTTAAACACTATGTAGTTTTTATTCGGAAGTCCATTCACTTCTTGTCTTCATGGTGCTATAGATTCAGATGATGTGAAGCAGGCTGCGATGGTGATGAAAGAAGAAGATTTAGTGAGTGAGCGCACAGAAGCCTTCACAACCGCCAGAAACCTTTTAAACGCTGGAGCTGATGCTGTGGAGCGCATCATGAGTTCTTATAAGGAGGTGAGATACTTTATAACATCCACTGTATTTGCTATTTGGCTGTTCTAGTCACACTGTGTGAATTCGTGATAAAAAAGTGCAGGATTAGGTCATAGGCTAGGCTTCAGGTCTATGTCATTGTTTTACTCAAATGATGAATAATATTAATACATCATACACGATGGCCACTACAGTAAATGGGAAAAGTACCGGAATTTTTACCATTTGTGCCTGAATGACGTAAACCGAGATTGGACTTGGATCGGAAAATATCTGGTTTTAGCTCATCATAATCTGTTTCTTTGTTTAATATAGTTCCCTGTTGTGCTTCTTTAGGTGACTGAGCTGGCTGGCTACACTGCACGTGTGCATGAGATGTTTGAGGTGTTTGAGGAGGTGCATGTCGGAGTGTACCGACGCTCTGTAGTGGAGTCAGATGGCCGGGAGATGCAAGGGGGCTCTGGAGAGGTGAAACATGGAATGAGGCTGGAGGGACCCCTACACATTAAAGGTAAGTATTGTTTAACATTTGGCATAAAATCTAATTTAATTAATTAAACTGAGATTGTGTCTAAGCAGTTGAGGCTTAAGAACCTTGCTCAATGGTCCAACCATTGTGATCTGCCAGTGGTGGGGGCTTGAACCAGTGACTTTTAGAAGACTTGTGTAGTACCTAAACTACTATGCTACAGCTAGCTGCTTTGTAATATAGTAATATTTTTGTGTCATCTGTACATTTGGGTGATATTGTATTTAATTAATTATGTAGTCATATTTTAATTTTTGTGTTAGAGATGGGCTTGACTGATTAATGACTGATTAATAAACATCTTTTAATGACCGGTTACTGTATGCATGCTCATATTCAGCTTTTATTTGCATTTGCAGTTTTTGGTGTGGAAAAATGACCCATTTTGATTTCCGTTGAACATCCACTGTGCCTATCACCTGGCAAACTGCATCAAAACTTCTCAGACAAGAATTTGTTAATTAACCCAGGTTCCACTGCAATGGCTATGAATGAGGATTGGGTGTTTTTTGTGTGTGATTTTCTCTATTCTGTTTGTACATCATCGAGTAATTTCAGAGCCCAATTATATCTGAAAGTAATATGTGGTTTTAAAAAAATGTTAATGCTAAAACAGCTTAACCATGAGAAGATTGAGCTCTCCGGCAACAGCTCATTAGAATAAGCGCTGGCTTACACTGGAGAGAAACTAGAAACTATTTCATTTTGTGCAAAGACCTTATGGACTTGTTTTGTGTAGTACATAGACTTATTCTAATCTGTTGAAAGAATGCAATGGGTTTCCTTTTTTAATAAATTAGCAAAAATATCTATGATTTTTTTTCCTCTTTCAAGATGGGGCAACGAGTGTACAATAATGAGAAATAAAAAAGCTTTTTAGCTAATGAAAGGGGTTTGAAAACTTCGTACCTGCTGTATGTCCTCTTTAACATGCAGTGAATCTGAAAGGGATTGTTTATGTGCACATGCAGGTCAAGTCTTTGACGTAGAGCAAGGAATCAGATGTGAGAACCTGCCCATTATAACACCTACAGGTGACGTGGTTGTATCCAGTCTCAACATCAAGGTACAAGCCTGCACACACAGTATAGTTGTTATTACATCTCATTTTATTATCTCTAAGAGGACAAGATTTTACTTTGATTTTATGCATTGGTTCTATTTTGATTTACTATCTGGCCACCGTTTGCCATCTAAGAAATTTTTTTTCCACCCAAAAAACTCTTAATGTGTTTTCGAGTGACAATTTATTTGTTCTAAAAGCAACACCTAAATCAGCTTATATATTATATATACCAAATATGTTTGACAAGGAGCTGTTTCTTTTAATCATTTAGAAGTACTGATAGTCCTTCTGTGGAACAGCCTCAATATAGACGCAGTATTTTTTGGTTACGGTTCCATCCGGTGATGTAGCATTGGTTCACATGTGAATAAAATAAAAAGATTTACTTTTGATGATATAGTTGCAAAATTATATAGATGATGAAAAATAGATTACTTGTAGATTGTTCTTTTGCTTATACTTGAACCAGCTGTCTATTTTGTATTGTTTTTTGTATTGTCATGAAAGCAAATTGAATCTAAGCAGAAATCTTATTTCAGCCTTGTATTAACTTGCTCTAACTCTGTTTGTGTGTGATTTAATCATGTTTTCTGGTAAATTCTGTGTAGTTCATTTTGTTCTTCATTGCTTTAATGCCTTTGGGATTTCTTGGCAGAAACAATGTGTTGATTGTTCCCTGCTTTGCAGTCCAACTCTGCTGGTGTAGAAAAGCTTTCGCGTGATAAGACACTGTTCTGACCAGGGTACTGAGGAGAATGTATCAATCATTTACTGTGTTTGTAGCAGTCAGCTCCTCTCCTAGTGACTGGGTTGCTCACAATACTTTGCTGATGAGTAAATAATGATTTACTTCCCGATTAAGCTTCACTCGGAGCATAAGAAACTATAATATAAGGCTCTTTAAGTAACAAATTTCTACACATTCTTTACTTATGTATAATAAAAATGTAGTTCTTTAATGGATTCATGCTGCCAATGTAATTACACACGACATATTTAACAAATGAAGCTTATGTAGCCAGTAAGCTGAATAAATATACCCCCAAACCAGTGTAATTTATTCCTTAGCAGACTATATAGTTATAAACACTTCTTGTAGACTTTTACTATAAAGCATTTCCATCCCTTATCTTTATTCCATCTACTTATCTGGTCATGCTCCTGCCCAAGCAAGACAGTGGCCAGCGCAGAGCTTGATATGTGGTACTGCAGCAAGATGTCACTCGCTGCTTTTCATTTTCACACACACTGAGAGAAAGTGTGTGAAATGTGAGATATCATTAAAGAGTCTGTTGAAGCATAGCAACAATTTCCAGTCGACAGTTTCAGCCGGACTGATAGTGACACTTCACTGGAATCGAAAGAAGAATACTATGTAGTTTTCTCCAACACGCCAAATGACTCTCTGAAATGTGAACATAATTCTGAAGTTGGACAGTCAGTCTTGCAGTGAAATTATACTGAACCCAGAATGCATTGTTAACATCAGCAGAGCCACAACAGTTACACATAAATTAAGAACTGTACGCTGATCTTCCATGGTTTACTAACTCAGCCATGGTTCTGTGTCTGGAGCTCGTCTGTGAGAGTGAATTCTTATTCCTGCTGCAATTGCAGCCTCTGTTGACAAAACAAAGGTACCTGCACATAGATCCAGAATAATGGAGAGCAGTGTGTGATGCCCTATATGCTAAACAATACAATTGGATCAGCTAGAGAAATGAAACAGTTTAAATTTGAATCGAACATTCATTTAAATGGCTGGTTAGATTGATAAATGGGTGGCATGGTGGCTTAGTGGTTAGCTTTGTCGCCCCACAGCAAGAAGTTCCGGGTTTGATTCCCTGGGCTTTCTGTGCGGAAATCTGTACTTCAGGCATTCTGGTTTCCTCCTACAGTTCAAAAACTTTCAGGTAAGGCAAATTAAAGATACTAAATTGCCCATAACCGTGCTTGAAGTGACTTGTGTAACGAATTATATGCACTTGTGTAATGAATAGGGTTGCACAGGATAGTAAAAATTTAATATCCAGCCGGAACTGGAAAATACTGGATATCTGAAGGACTAACCGCTCGAAACCGGAAAATTGATGCTCAGATCTATTTTTCAATAGCACCTCATTACAAAATGGGAAATTTGAGATAGGTGACAAACTGCGTACCAAAACCGAACTAATAACTAAACAAGAATCAGTAAATCACAGTTCACTTTCAGTTTTGAACTTCAACTTCCAAAGTTTAGTTTCTTAATGATACTTTCTCAAAGTAATTTTATTATTGCTGTCTTTGTTTAGATTAATTTGTACAATTATTTGTTTACTATTATTAACAAATACCACAAATTAGTCTTCAGCGTGCAATTACTGGAGGTATTCATACTTTTTATTGTGTATAATATATCATAATAACTTAATTATAAGTAAAACTGTTATCAATCACTTTTGTCCAAACCTTAAAAAGAAAAGAAACAATTTGCTTGATCTGCAGTTAAATTTGCAGGTGAAACTTTATTAAAAATTAAGTGGCTTTAATACGGCGTCATATATATTGGACTGATACTGATAACTTCTTTGGGAAAAGCATGTTCATGTTGGTGCATTTCCTATATAAAATTTTAATTTTTTATCAGGTCGCCACTTCGTAACATCAGTGTACATACATACATACGTGCGTGTGTGTCTGCGTGTGTGTGCGCGCTGTACTGGTGCGCAATAAGTCCTGGGATAGTTGAACATGCGACAGTGTTGCCAGCTTAGCAACTTTTCAAACTTTTGTGCGACTAACCACAAAAAGTTTTTTTTGAGGTGTCATTGGAGACTTTTGGAAACTCTTAGATGAACATAAATGCTCTTCAGTTACTATCAAGTGCTGTCATGAGTCCGGTCCCACAACACTACACAGTCAGCGCAGAACCCACACACTGTAAATGAACTGTGCATGCCCAAAGCATCCGCTGACCCCCTGTAGCTACAGAACGGTATGTAAATATAAACGTGTGACTCAGTCACCTTATTCACCATGTATCTTGTCATTTGCCTCGTCCACAGTATGTGCCTCTTTGTGAGAACTAAATATCTAATCATGTCTCAGTATAAGCTGTATGCTCATCAATACAGGAAGAAATGGGAATTAAAACCTAAATTTAAAGGCTGGTTGACGCTGTTTATTGAAGATGATACACTGCTGTTACTCTCTGTATTAATATAGGGGGTTGATTTCTATACCAAACTTTGATATAAAAACACATTTAATAGCATGGCAAAAACTTTATGTAGATTTATGTAATTTACATAAAAAATGATTTATACAAAGCATTAAAGTCCTGAAGTTATTTTGAGAAGTGACTCCCTATTTCAAAGACAACAGAAATTGTTCATTTGTTCAGAGTTCATTTGTAAATTTGCGTTTTTTTTTCTTGACTGCTTCAGAAACACACATTATGCAAATTAGGCGATGACTTTTAGTGACTTTGGACAGTAAATAACTACTTTTCTTATTGAGTAGTTGCAACAGAAGTTTAAAGCAAGTGTCTTTTAAGAGGGTGCACAATAAATAAAATGAGAACGAAACATTTTAATCTCCCTCTCTGCATTTTGTAGCTTCAGTGGTTCATTTCAGCATTTGTGCACACGTCTTACGTGCACTTTTCAAACGTGCTTTTCTGCCAGTGTGCATGAGCAGGACCTAATATAATTATCTGGCAATTTGACTTCATTTTTATCCTAAACCGAATAGTAAAAAATGCCTAATAATGTTTTCTGTCATAGGTGTTATATAGAAATGTAAAATATGATGGTAATAAATGGATAAACAACAACAGTGATAAAATGAGGACATCATTAGTCATTTAGAATCTCAGTTCCGCTACAAGCAAGCAGGGATTCTACATGAACAACGATTGGCTTGTTGCTCAGGGAGGATGCTGGATAACTACTGTCATTACAGTCTCCGTTTGTTCATTGACATCATCTGCATATAGACTATGCAAAATACAAAGACCACGGTGTGTTTCAATGTACACCAAGCTCTCCTCGTATAAACGTCTACAGCAAAACCTGTTAGCAAGTATGTGTTAGTCACAGCTCTCCTCAGTCAGAGTGAAGGTCATAATCAGTACTGTGGATGTGTAATGTTTTCAGGTAATTGGATACAAGATTAGATGGGAGGATTATAAATAAACGATTGAAAAACAAAAAGATTTAGACATACTTGTGTCTAACTACACACTGAAAATACCTTAATATTGTTTTCCTTTTCTGGGCTGGCGTAACTCTTAATGCAATTCATTTTTATAGTTATTGTTATCAGTTAAGTAACTTTTACTTTTATCTTGCTAGGAAATTGGAGTCAGATCCCTGAGTAATAAATGATAGTAAGGCTATATATGGTTATAAATGGTCCCGGTCAGCTGCATTTTACTTTTATATTTACCCCATATCATACTTTAATGTTTATTTTTGGCTGCTCCTATTTTTGTCATCACAGTATTTTATTCGTGCTTACATACGTGGCATGGCACTGTTTTATGTTCATTGGCCTGTTCAATGAAACCCTCATTGGCAAGACCCCAATGCCCCTGTTTTTACCAAACCACATAACCCAGTGATTGCACTAATAAAATTAAAATCAAAATTCTCATCTCTAGCTTTTAACTAAATTGAAGGTAGCAAGATAAATTAAATAAATTCGGCAACCTTTGTTTTATGATAAAAGTTTTTGTATTATAGTATTTCAGTTTAGTTTGTGGGGGGCTTCTGTTTTGCACAATGTTAACACAGCATTTTCTGTGTTGGTGGCCTCTTCAAGGTAACAATAAGCTCATTGATGTGATAATGCAGCCGATTGGATTAAAAAAAATGATACAAAAACTTCTGATTACTTTAATCATTTAGCTCTTTTAGATTTATAACTTTCAGCTTTGCTTTCAATTAAAGGAGAACACTGATGTGAAATTGACTTTGGGTTTATTAAAACATGATTATGAGTACGTTCTTTTGTGGAAGAGTTGTAATCCCTCTTGCGACCCCTACCCTGCATTCCAACCGATGCTACCAACAGGCTTATCCATATAGAACCACAGACATAGCAGTGCCCATGCGAATTTACATTTGCACATTTCAAAGTAGCTCCATTTAAATAGTAGAATTCTAAGGGCCCAAACATTTAAAATGTGCTCAGATAGTTTGTTTAAAAAGGCTGTTTATATGTTTTAATACACCTCAAGTCCAGTTCACACTGTTCTGCTTTAAAGCAGTGAATTTATATGTAAGATAATGCTCCTACTCATTACCTACTATATCTGAAAATGTATGCTGTTCGGCTTTGGTGTGATATATTTTTTTCTTTTTTAGGTGGATGAAGGAATGCACTTGCTAATCACCGGTCCTAATGGCTGTGGTAAAAGCTCGCTATTCCGCATCCTGAGCGGCCTGTGGCCTGTTTACAGTGGTGTGCTGTATAAACCACCTCCTCAGCACATGTTCTACATCCCTCAGAGGTACAGTTCTCACAGATACAGAAGGAAGATGGCTAATTACTGGGATGTCAACAGTGTCTTAAGTTAATTAAGGCTACAGTCAAAGGCATTTGTAGAACTGGCATGCATAATTAAAACGTAATACTATTGTAATTGTACAGACCTGGATTGAAAGCGTTTAGATTAGAAAGCACTTCATGTGGGGTGGGTGCTGCTTTTTAACTGAACTTGAGAAACAACCCCCAACTGCTGAGATATTAAGAGCTTGCTATTGTAAGAACGCACTTGTGTTCATATCCATTTCATGCCCCACTAAGCTAATTAGTACTGATGAACGTAGTGATTAAGTAGAGCCAGTTCTAACGGCAGTAGGTCCAGATGTGCCTGCGGTGTTGCCATTTGACATGATCGGCTTATTGCACCATAGAAAGAGATCACAGCAGTTACAGAAGTAGGAAAGTGTTTCCTTTAATCATGTACAGTTTTAAATCAGTTGTGTCCAGCTGTAGTTCACTTAAGCCAGTTACCTCTCAGCGCACACTTGGGTTTTGTGTGTAAAATCAATGTCCTTCAATTCACTAGATTCTAACTTTGATTTCACTCATGTTTGTGTCGAACGGCAGAACTCGGAGCTAAGAAAGGGGAGAACTTTTAATTGTTTTTATTCCTTAGTGTACACAAGGGTTTTGAAAACTTGTGTGCTTCCATGTGCTGTCCTATCAGTTCAACTAGTCATAAAACATAAACAGAACTTGCTTTTAATATGTATCATTCATGATGACTCACTTATAATAGTTTAGGTGTAAATGAGTGAAAACAAACCAATAATTCAAACATGCATATTATTTACTGATTAAACAGGGTTGTTCAAAATAATAGCAGTGAGGTTCATCTTAAGTCTAGCAGAATACAGGACTAGTTGAAAGATGGCATATGTTACACATTTTGGTCCCATCACATTACTGATTATATTCGCTTGCTTCAGACATTGTTCTGATAAAGTTTTTTATTATTAAATTTTTAATTATAGAGGATGGAAACAAACAAGAAATGGAAGCATGGATTGCATTGTATGGATTGTCCAAAATTGCTAGAAAGGCGAAGAATCGGTCAATAATAACCTCCTGAAAGATGAAGGCCCCCAGGTGCCTAGTCTGGGAGCTGGGCTTCTCTTTTGTTTACCATCTGTTTTTCCCAATGTATTTTTGTTGTGTTTTTCTGAATTATAAAGGCGACCCATCCATACGCAGCAGCCTCTCGCTTTTTAGGAGAGGTCTGTAAGTTCATATTCTTGTATGTCCTGTACGTATATGGTTTTGATAAATGAAGCAACTTGAACATCTACAGTACAAACGTTGATTAAGCTTAGCCAATTCACAAGAAAGAACACCCAACAGTCCTGTTGTAAAAAAAAACAACAAAAAGATTCCCTGAATGGTTTCAAATTTTACAAGGAACGTTCTAACTGGACCAAAGAGAAATAGTGCAACATTTTGTGGACTGATGATTGTTTTTTTAGGTCTAGAGATTACAGACAGTTTGCCCGTTGAACACCGAATTCAAGCCCAAGCATCATTATTTGGGGATGTTATTCATACCATGATGTCCAGCTTATTTATTTTATACCAAGGATCATGGATCAGCTTTAGTGTATCAAACTACTACAAACTATTTCAAACTTTAATTTAAAAGAACCTGTTCAGGTGTCAGTTGTTAGAAACTGTGGTTAACCCGTTTACTGATTAACAAAAAGCTAAATATTGTAAAATTTATATAGTAATAATTTGAGTTTGTAACGAAAAATGCATTGCCTTTTCATTGAAAAGCCTTTATTTTTCTCATTCTGTATTAACAAGTTTGATATGTGCGTGTGATGAATAAACACGCTATTATTATTTTAAACACAACTGTAGATGTTTATGTAGAGAAAAAGGGCTACGTCACAGAGCCTCAGTTGCTTAGTCTGCCAGTTCAGGTATTTGCACCCCCACTAGGTTAAAAACCCTGAATGAGACTGCCTACAGCCCCTCGAGGCTTTCCAGCGCACTCATTTCGTATTTATAGGTTTTGATAACACAGTACTAGTGGTCACATCAGGTTGGTAGCATAGTATAAGTATATTTTCAACATCCAAAATGTTTGAACGGATGTGATACAAAATGTGTTAACATTTTTCTTGCTTGGTTTTGACCTTTTTTAAAGGTGCTCAAATGCAGTTATTCTATTATTATAACAGTCTAGCCAAGATTGCATGTTTTGAGCAAGCCTTCATAAATGTCAACTTGCATGTCAATTTGAATAAATGTCTGCTAAAAGGTTTTTGTTTATTAATATTATCTGATTTCTTTTTCTCGATTATTGGTGTTTGCTCAGGCCGTATATGTCGGTGGGTACTTTGCGTGATCAGGTGATTTATCCTGACACAGTTCAGGAGACACTGGAAAAGGGCTTCGATGACCAGCAGCTGGAGGAAATCCTACGCACTGTTAATCTCCTTTACATTCTAGAAAGGGAGGGTGGTAAGAGCTTTCACCTGTTCACTGATTGAACTTACACTGTTTATCTCTCACCTCTAGATACATCTACTCCAGTACTGTTAGTACTTTCCTGCTGTATTTAATGCAGATTACTAAGATATGTGTTAATTGCTTCTGACTTTTGTGTTTTGTACCTTTTTTCTAAAGCTAGAATAGATAGACATCTTTGTCATTTATACATGTACATGAATACACTACAATAAAATTCTTTTGCCCTTGAAACAGATTTTATTATATAGAATCCTGCTCAAGGACCCAACAGTGATTACTCAGAATAGCCTGCATTTGAACAACCAATTGCTGGTTGTCCAAGGCTATCCCATTAGGCTACCGGTGTCCCATTCAAATGGATATAAATAAAAGTTATTTCTGAAATTATCAGCTCAAATTCAAACAATTCAGACTAGCATTGACACGAATTATATTGTATTCCACTCACAAACCTACCCAACAAAACCTTGATGTAGTAATGCTTTTTTGGTGGTATACTGTAGTACAAAGTTAAATTGTATCTATAGTTTAGTGTATTAATTTTTATTTACACATTGTGTGTTTTTGCAGGCTGGGATGCTGAGAGTGACTGGAAGGATGTCTTGTCTGGGGGAGAGAAACAAAGAATGGGCATGGCCAGAATGTTTTATCACAAGTTAGTTATTTCAGAAGTTCACACTCTTAATTATTCAACTATTTTATTTCACTCTTTTATTTTTAAAATCATAGCAACATTATTTTATTTTGATAGTCATAGACCCTGGTGGCTCCTAGCCAAATTGAGTACAAAGGGAAGATCAACCAAAGACTTACGAGCATTGATGGTTTGTGTCGCCACTTTGTGCTAGACTTTGTGTTAGTTCGGTTTTATTCACTAGAACTTCTCTCAGAGTAAGATAACAAATCTGTCTGCAATGTACTGTAGAAGGTATAGATGGCATGGCATGTGAAACATTCCTCTCTAATGAATACGAGAGTCACGCCTAACATCGGAAAAGCTGGGTGGTTCCTGATTGGTTAAGAATTTGCCAAGCCTCCATATAGCCTAGAGCAGGGGTCACCAACCTTTTTGAAGCTGCGGGCTACTTTTGGGGTACCAACTAATGTGGCGGGCGACCAGTTTGATACACACTTGTGACGTCACAATAATAATTAT
>JAOTRQ010053947.1:0-14709 GCA_028565875.1 Hoplisoma paleatum | reverse complement strand
TGTGTGTGTGTGTGTGTGTGTGTGTGTGTGTGTGTGTGTGTGTGTGTGTGTGTGTGTGTGTGTGTGTGTGTATGCGTGCGTGCGTGCGTGCGTGCGTGCTGCTAAACATGTTTGGAACATTGCAATAGACTATGACAATTACAGATTAATGAGATTGTGGTTTGCATAATTGATTCCAAATCATTCTTTTTTATACTCTTTTCACCACTGTGCTTTTTGCACAAAAAAGATTTTGTCCTGCATGTTTTAACCCAATCTGTGCGATGAAATGCATTTTCACAGACTTGACTTGAACATAAAAAACACTTTTTTTAAAGGAGGGCTAAAAAATTAAGTTCATCAATCGTTTAAAAGTGAACAAAGCTAGCATAAATGTTACGTCCGACTGAGTGTAGCATTTCTTTCACAGAGAGCAATTAAAGCAATATACCACAAACGTCCTAAAGCAAGAATTGTATAATTCATGGTTTCATTTTTCTTTATAAAACCCACACAGAAGATGATAGCCTTGTGTTCTCTGTGTCTTCTTTAAACTGGTAGCTCTGCTTGTCTGTGAATTTGTGGCTTAAAGCCAGGCTGTAATAACTCAGACGTCAGACGCTTCAGAAGGATCAGACTACAGATCACAAAGAAAATGTCTGATTATAGAGTGTTTTTCAGAGGCTCAGGACATAGAAGATTTTACTTTTATCAAAGGAATGCCTGCATGGTGGTGCACCTTTGGTGTGAATTTCAGCTATAAATGCTGATCCATGTACTAAAGATTATGACATAATGACAGAGTTGTCACTGATTTTTTTGAAGACACTCTTTCGTAGCATCTGCCATGTTAATTTATGGCTGTTATAATTTATGTAATGTAAAGCATACTAATTGGCATGGTACTTTATTTACAAGGCTTTGAACCAGAATAATAAATCATCCATAAAAAGCTAATCTTGTTTGTAAGTTAGTCCATTCATTTCTGTGTAAATGTGTGTTTCTCTGCATGGATTGGGGTAAATGCGGCAGAATAAGTGTGTAAAAACTACATTGAATACAATTGTGTACATTCTATTTTAAATAGAAATGATAACTATACATTTATCGTTTATTTTAGTTTAAAACGAATCTTTTTTACTAAATAAACAAATGTTTACACACATTTAAAACTTGAGACATCTTAGGTGTTTAACTGTTGTAGCTTCAAAAGGTAAGTCAGTTAGGGTTTTCAAAAAAACAATATATACACTTACTTATATTACATATCCAACTTAGGGAACAAACACTTATAACACTTATAACAACTATTCTATAATTCTACAGAAAATTTGGCTAGCCATCAGGTAATTGTTTGTTGGTATGTTTAGTATTCTATAACCATGAGTTGATATAAAACCCCAATGCCAACTACACAAAAAATATGTTGTATGATAAAAAAAAAGCTGTGAAGCACCTGCATCACTCAGCCTAAAATATGTATAAAACGTATATTTCCAATGCCAAAAAAAGTAAACTGCAAGTACTAATTTAGTGGGAGTACACATGCGTTATTTTGGGGAAACCACAAAACCCTCTATTACACGTTCTGCTTAACTTCAGCCTGCATGCTGCTTTTATTCCCGTCTTTAAAATAGACACACCCATGGTCTCCCATATTGTGCTGTATGCATTCTGTGCATACTGTGCAGTCAATGTCATACAGTATAAAACTTTGTAAGAGTAAGTTACAAAGAGTCATAAGTTTGTAAATGTCTTGTCATTTTATCCGTGAGCAAAGTATTTCCTGACAAAAATACAATGAAAGGTTGCCGCATTTCGATCTTTGCCCTTTTCTCTTAGTCTCGATTATTCAGAGAAATCTGCATATCATTCTTTAAGATTGTTAAGGATTATTTCTCATGAAGCCGAAATCCAGAAAATAACAGACTTAGTGATTAGTAAGAAACCTCATCTCAAAGCCAGATGACCACAGATGTAAAAACCATAAACAAACAGCTTGTTATACATCCAGCACTGATAGGTTTCCTATCAACAATTTGTACAGATGTTAGAAAACACGTTCATAATGCTTCTATTATAATGCATTACTATTCTTAGCAAGGCCAAAATGCTGATGGAAAGTTAAATCTTCAAATGAGATTGCACTAGTAAAATCCTTTTTTATAGTATTCTTTATTTAAATGAATCAAATTATAAGAATTATTTCACTAGCCAAGTCTTTGCTTGTCTTCACGGAAGAAATGCTTACCAACATGTACAATTAACTTACTTAAAACTTAATAGCTTGTTATCAATCATCGTACCTTGCATATCTTTTGCATGACCAACCATCAAAAAATGTTTTTTTTAATTCAGTCAGTTATTTGTGTAATTCTTTTTATAACATAAAATGTCTATGTTGTGGTGAAATAACAGACACATTTGTAACTATATCTGATAATGGCTTCCTTTTTGGTCCATATGCAGTCCATATGATCAGTCACATACTTGTCTAGCTCCACACAGCATACTGTCTGTATGGGTGTGCCTAAACATCTCTACTTGAGATGTAGCCTTACCCAAAATTAACAGCATAGGAAAACCTGGCATGAGTAAACACAGGGCCTAGATAAACCTCTCATTCCACAATTTTAAATAGCTACAGGCTGGCAAACTCAAAACCCACTTTCTCCAAGGCCAGCTCTGGAAGCACTAAACAGGTTTTAAAAGTGTCTCTGCATATAAACATTTGTCTAAGTAAAAGTCAAAATACATTCCTGTTCCTAAGGTGTAATAATAAATCTAGGATCGGCACAGTCCGTGAGGTTAATGTGCTGTGTGGATGAGTGAAGCTAATAGTAATAATGTTTTAAATATGCTGTGTCTTTACAAAGTTCAAGACTATTTTGCAGTTGTACATAATTACAGATGATACACAGGTTTTTGGTCAAATCTTTCAACTGGCAAAAAAAATTGTAGCAAATGAGCCATATTGCTAGAAGTGATTCTTGGAAACCAAACCCACTGTGATAAAGATAGACAGAGACAGTAAAACATAAAAATAAATGAATGTGCTGTCACAGCATTTGATATGTGTTGATGGTTACAGTCTTCAATTCTCTTTGATAATAAAGTGTTTATTTCAGTCTTGATCTGATATCCTTCATTCTTAAATTATTCTGGTAAGCAATTCAGATCACTTTAGATTATTCATTTAGCATTGCAATTACGATTCCTTTTTTATTACTATTTGATTGCTGGTTTCCACATATAAAAAATACTGTAGGCATTATAGTTGCCAAAGGTAGCAACTCCATATGAATTATAGTATAATATTGGAACAGGATGTTTTCTTGACAGTTCACTACCTACTGTCACTACCATCATACCATCGGTCTACTGCTTCATCTTTTGGCTACTTCCACCGTGGTGCCCACCATCATATCACCCTACTTAGATTTATTCATTTACTTTATTTATTGACAGTGTCTTATTGTTATAATTGTTGTTACTGAACTATTAGACATTAGGGATTAATAATAAAAGAGCTCATTTTTCAGTTACTGTCAATCTTTCTTTTGGGGGAAATTGTGGACTTGTTTCCATAACCAACAACCTTTTCGCTGTTGCAAACCTGCAATCTGCATAGTTGTTTTGAGACTAATTTACTGTTAAAAATCTTAGTTGTATTGTTCTCATATAATTATCACCTCACTTTTCTAGCCCACCAAGCTGTTGAGTCTGAAATTAGACTGTACTGTTTTTTTTACCTCATATATAAGTAAACAGTACAGCTGAGACGAAATCTTGAGACCTTGAGGTGACAGTGGTCTTGTCTAATACTGGTTTTCACATATGATTACTTAATCATTAAATGTATTCATGTAAATGACTCTTAAATCTAAGTGGGAACATGATGGATTTTTAATAGTATGGTTAAATTTTACATTTCTCCCGTACAAACATTCTTATACGGTCACACCTTGTATCTCTGCTGGAGGAAATGTGGAAGTTTGATGCATATCCAATAAAAATATTAGCTCAGAAGCCAATGGCTTCATTTAGAACCTACTGCTACTCTAAACAACACAAAGTACACAGAGAAATGTACCACCAAGCACAAAAACCTTGCTGTTTGCTGCTGCCGTTTTACGCCATGTGGCCAAAAGTATGTGGACATCTGAGTATAAAACGAGTGAATGTCCAACTCCAAAACCTTAGGGATTTTAGAAAGGAATTCATCAACATTTTAAAGGGTGTCTGTGGAATAATTTGTGGGGTCAGAATGCAAAGGCTTGGCTTTGAATGTTCCACAAGTGTGGTTGAGGCCAGAGTTCTGTGTGGGGCACTTAAGTTTTTCTAAAGTCATCAAACCTTTCTACATGGGCCATGCTTTGTGGAAAGAGCACTGTAATGTTGGGACAGGAATGGGTCAATACTTCAAAAAGAATACTGCTCCAACTAAAATATAAAGCCAACAGTTCAATGTGCTTTGAAAGTGTCCAATGATTACAGACTACAGGACAATCAACATACATATAAAACAAATAAAACCCCTATAACACATAGTGTTCTCCTACTACAAATACAAACAAGACATGTGTTCCTAATAACGATGCTTAAAGTGTTTAAAATCATAACAGCACCTGATGCACAAAAAAACATGTGGTACAAACAGAGCTGAAAATGGTCCCCTCACTCATACATTGTTTAGTCATTGTTTGTTAAATTAGGATACAATGTGGACACTGACCAAGTGTACAGGCAACAGACCGGCTTGATTCAGTTAATGTATGCCCAAGTTATGCCCAAATTAATCTTAATGAAATAATTAATGGAAATACATTTGTTTCCCAAAGATGTTTAATTGTAGTTCGGTTTAAAATCCAACTACCACAAAACAAGGCTTTCAAAAACAACTGTTAGCTTACATACTACTCACAAACTAATATTTATTTATTGTTAACAATTTATACACTTTGCATCTGTGTGGCAAAGCATCTGTGTGGCTCAATATACCTGTATTCTGTCATTAAATGGCACACATTAAATTGAGGTTGAGTCATTAAATTGACTCACCCATCCCTAATGGATATTTTGCATATAAATCAAGGCAAGCATTAACACCCCATAGATGTTATGACTTTTCCAAAACTTACTTTAAGTGTTTTCAGACCTCAAAAGCACTGTTAAATGTAAAGATTTCCCATTAATTTTATGACCAAGCAAACCTCGGACATAACCGGTGTCTGGCATGTAACTTAATAGCTAGTGTTTTAAAGTTTATAAAAATAATGGTGCCTCCTGATGGCCCTGACAGACCTATGAGGTTCTGGGACACCTAATGTAGCAACATCAGGCAAATCTTAAGTGATTCCACACAGGGACAACTTTGGTGTCCTTACGGGCCTTTTGATAGATGTTGCTTTAGACAATTTTGTAACACTGCCAAAAAATGTTTTAACCATAACCATCACAGTGTGTTGTGTGTTTAGTCTGAGTAACAACAAAAATGTTAAAAGACATCTTGTAATTTTAGAATTTTCATATGTTTTGGCTACTCAACTGCTAACAGGTGTCATAAATCAGTTATATAAAGAATATTATACGCTTCCCACTTGGCACCAACAGGAAAGCCCCTTTCTGATCTGGTATGACTGCCTGTATACAAAGTAAGGTCTATAAACACATGAAAAAAGGCTTGATTTAAAGAAACTTCAGTGACCTGCACGGAACCCTGACGTCAGCCCCACTGGACTACTTTGGAATTAACAGAACATCAATTGAGCCTTTCTTGACCAACATCAGTGCACAGCAGAGCAAATGCTCTTTTGACCAAATGTGCACAAGTTCCCAGAGACATACTTTAAAGTTTTGTGAGATGCTGTAGAAGTAGTAAGCAGTAAGGAAGTAGCTGAAAAAAAATTCATATAAAGGTCACTCTATGTTATGGCCAACGAGTTCTTGGCCATGAAGTGTATTTTGGTCATGTAGTTTATTTGTTCAATAATGGCATGCAGTTCTGTGGTACCAACATCAATGATTAAAAGCACGGCTCATTTCAGGATTAACATCAAGCTGAAAGGGAAGTGAAAAGAAAACATTTTTGTTGTTGTTTTGTTAGAGCTTTTTTTGCTAGGGTGGGTGTGTAGGTTTTACAATTAGATGATTGCTTTAAAATAAAGTATAGGGACTTCCTATTGGCACGGCCATCATGCTGTAACACAACACGCACTAAATGAAATGTGGTACAGGGTTTTCTCTAGAGTAAAGAGGGACAATGCAGTAATGCAGATCATTGATGGCTCAGTGGTTACGGTACAGGGATAGAACCTGATGATCGCCAGTTCGAGGCACACTGTTGGGCCCCTGAGTAAGGCCCTTAACTCTCGATTGCTCAAAAATGGTGTTCCTTGGTAACTGTAAGCTGCTTTGAAAAAAGGTGTTTGCTAAATGGTGAAAGTGTAACTGCACTATGCTATACGTTTCCAAATGACATACCTACTCTGACCCCTTATTGAGCTTCTAGGGACAAAATTCTCACAAAATACAGGTGGATTCAATTTGATAATCTCATTGGCTTACATACAACAAATGAAGCAAATGAATTGCAGGTGAGGCATTAGACCTTAAAGCATATGCACAATAATATAGGTGTGTGTGTGTGTGTGTGTGTGTGTGTGTGTGTGTGTGTGTGTGTGTGTGTGTGTGTGTGTGTGTGTGTGTGTGCATATGACAGTGTCATTCAAAACCTACTTCAGGCAGCATTAGTCTTATATACAAGCACATTTACAGTTTACTAAGGATAAATAACCGTCATGTTAGCATTTTGCTAAGCTTATCATTACAATATCTGTATAAACATGTTATGCTGTGGTCACTCACCCGTCTTTGGTGCTTTACATGAAACCCACAGCACCTGAAGCAGGGTCAGCACCAGCCATACCGACGTCCTGAGGTACCCACTGCTGCCCATCTTACCCCTCGGGAGTCACCAAAAACCTCGAATGGGTCCAGCCGAGGAAAGAAATCCTCCGGTCCTGTAGTCAGGTTGGCAGTCAGCAGCAGAATCCAGTCAGACTTTACTTCTCCTCAGTCAGTCTGTCAGCAGCAACTCCTGCATCCTGCGCGCGCACCCGCCCTTCATCATCCTGCCTTCTTACTCTCGCACGCGCAGCGCTTCAGCTAGCATCAGTCACCTACTGACTGTTTCACTCAAGTTACATTTACACTGTTTACACGAAATTAACACAAGAAAAACAACAATAACGACCTAGATAATGATTTTTAAATACTGAAAAGGTTATGGTAGTGTTGTAAAATAAAAGTATAGCCGTATATTGTGAGGGAATTAACTATGAACTATTTGCATTAGTTGTCAGGACTATCAAGACTGCGTTATACTTACGCAGTTACGAATTTTTTTATTTATGTATGCGTTACATTGATATTTAGCCTTGCTGTTAATTTTACATTTTCTCAAAATGTGCAAAAATCTAAATCTGTATATCATTGCACTATGTGACTTTGAGTTGCCATGTAACTGAAATCAAAATAACATCTAAACAAGTTTTGTGGAGTTTTTTGTGATCAGCAATTAATTCTTTTTTAGCCCCATGTTGGTGAACTTGTGTTTACTTATTGAGACATTTATAAGCATTTACATTTATATTATTAACAGCATAAGGATTAATAGAGCATTATTACATTGTTATGATACATGTTTACATTAATGGGGTGAAGTTTTGTTTATGGTTACATATTCGGTTCAATTAAATTAAGTAAATGCTATGTTTACTTAAACATTAGCATTAGGTTATTATTAAAGTAATTAATTAAATATATTGTAAGACGCTTTGTGGCTTTCTGTGTAGAGTTTAACCCTTAATAGTGTTGAAAAATTGGATGGATATAATAACTTTAATATTGAATATTAAAAAGCTTTTTAATGTGATTTTTAAAACCCTTTAAGCATTACATTTCAAATAGACTCACTTAAAATCATTAATAAAATAGCTTAGTTTAAAGTGTTTGCATGAAATAGTCATTATACTCATTCAAATTTTAAGAGCAAAAAAGCCCTTGCTTATTGGTATAACACATACAATGTTGGTTCCACAGTTGATTGTAGATTGTAGAAGGTGCCACCCAGCCAAATAGATCTTGAAGACCAGGATTGGCACGTTACCTCAGGTGACTGTCTGTGAGGGGATTTGCATGTTGAAGGTATTGTCTGTGTTAATCCCACATGTGGGGGAAAAGAGATGATGCAGTATTCTTTTATGTTGTCAAGGAAAGTCCGTGGGATAACATGGGCTGTTTTGGTGTTTAAATTGTAGACCATGTTTGTCTGCATAAGCAGGGATGCTAAAACCAGCTGTGTGTAAGTTGGTGTAGATATATCACCCTGCCTCTGGAGACCAGGTCATGTGCAGGAGACAGCAAAAGGAAAAGAGAAAAGCAGCTGTAATCTTTTGGATATTTAGGGGTGAGTACACCCATGCATCACATAAGTGAAAATTTAAACTCTGTTTGTTCATGTGTTGTTACTTTTTTATACTTTATTATAAAAATGCTATTGCCCTTATCATCATTATTAGTCTTATTCTATGCTAAGTTTTCAAATTCATTTTGGTTGACAATAAAATTCTGGCACAAATTTTACAAAAACCTTTAAATTCTATTAATATTAAGTATATTTTAGGTCAATGTTTATAATTTCATTTTAGATGTTTCATCCCTAAAGTTAGAAATTGCTCAAATTATTAAAATGGCTAGTACTTGGCTAGCTTCACTAAGTTAGTCACTGTAAAGAACTCTATGTTATAATGTTTTCAGCAAACTAAGCAATGGTAACATAACAAAATAGCTTCCTTTAGAACATTGTTGTCGTAAAATTCTAAAGCCTAGTTCCAGAAATGTTGGAATAAAACTGGAATAAGGTGTACATAAAACAGACCAACATGGATTTTAAAGCACTGTGTTGTCAAAGCATGGCTTGCTGGTCATACAATGACATTATTTTTCACCTTTTTTATTTCCTAGTACAAGCCACATTGACCATGATGTTACATTACATGTATTATTAATGACACTATTAACTTGAGTACTGTTGACACTGACTTTTGCATCTACACATTGTATGTGTTTATTGATATAATACATCTGAATCAGAGTATGTGCTTGCTGTTGCCTGGTTTGTCTCTTTATAACACATCAATCATATATTTGTGATTCTGGCATTTTGTTTGTTTTAGGATTAAAAAAACATTAGGATTTAAACATTATGTTTTATACTATGTTTACATTCAAAATACCCCAAATACATATTGGACCTTCTGAAGCCTCTCTGTCCATCCAGGACTCTGAGGTCTTCAAATCAAATGTTGCTGGTGGTCCCTCGTACCCATTATAAAACTCGCGGAGACAAAGCTTTTCAGGTGGTGGCCCCGAGGCTCTGGAACGCTCTCCCTCTGTCACTTCGTTGTTCAGATTCTACTGACTCTTTTAAGAAACATCTTAAGACATTTTTATTCAGACAGGCTTTTAGTTAAGTGCTTCTTACTGTGTTTTAATTTGTTGTTTTTATGATCTGTTTTATTGTGTGTTTTTAGTTATTTTGCGCTCTGTTAAGCACTTTGTGATGTTGTGTCTGTGAAAGGTGCTATAGAAATAAAGTTTACTTACTTACTTACTTACTTACTTAAAACAGACACGCCGCATGTATTTATAATACAGGCTTTTCATCAGTTCACAAGGTTATCTCAATCCAGTCATGGAAAATTAAACATCTTCAATTAAGCTGATCTGGATGTTTTTAGACTGTGGTAGAAACCCAGAGCACCCAGCGTAAACCCACACAGAAACTGGGAGAACAAATGTTATACAAACAAACCCTACTGCCCCACAAGTGGTGTCACTGATCCATTGTGACACCCGGCCTGATATTCTGAAATAACACAAATTTACCAGATGGCTGCATTTATCTCTCTAAAAAAATTGATTGTTTCTTCTGTTCTCAAATCATGGCATGGTTTCTGATGCAATGCCATAACATATTCACGTCCTGCACCCAGTGTTTTCCCGGTGGAACTACACTAACCTTAACCCTGACAACTCCTGGATAAGAATCAAACATGTTAATAACGAGCTTAATCCAATTATAATTTAGCTATCAACTAGTAGGTAAAATAAGTCTTTTGGTGTAAACACTGCTTAATAATTAGAATGAAAGTCCACCACTTATAACAATGTTATTCATATTTTAAATGAAATTTGGATCTGCCTTTGGATCATTTGTGTCAATGCTATTTTATTTAAGATACTTTGTAAAAAGCCTTTAATATTTAAATATTTATCATAACTCGTGAAATGTTTGCAGAAACACTGTGATGTTCTGCCATGGTACTCTCTATCCTGGCAGTACACTCTCCTCTTTAACGGATTGACCAGATAAGTAGGATGTGTTCACTGAAAAAGTGCTTAATAAATGTACGCGTTCATGGATCCTATATTTTAGCCACAGAACAAATCCAGGAATAACTTTGGGTGGTCCACCTGAAGATAAACCTTATTTAGGGCACTCCTTTACCAGGAAATAAATAGTGATGGGCCAGTGACCGCATTTGATCTACGTGAAGGACTGTTAGCATACCTCACCCTCTTTCATCCCGACCTGAGAGAACTATCAAAGAAGACATTCAGCCAAAATGCTTATGCTCTATGTGTAGCTATTTTCAAAACAGCCTTATGAGTGCACCAGTAAAGAGATTATGAGCTATTATAACTTTTCCTTACAATTGTTTTAATTGCTATAGACCTTATCCAACTCAAACGTGCCATATCTTAAAAATCTTTTATTACTGCAGCTATAAACACAACCCTTTTTATATCCTTTTCCTGTTATTTTTTCATTTGGTTGTACTTCATTAAGCTTTTTAATCTATGCTAGGCTACCTTCCAAAATACACATGCCTGTTTACCAACCTTATCGTCATTACCGACTAACACTCTGACCTCTGGGATGTTCCAGACACAGTCCACAATGAACCAGTGTAAACTCTGCTTGTTTTCCAACAGACAGGACTTTGTGAAAATACATTTAAAGACTCAGATATTTTGCAAAAAGTTCCTCAAACAAAGTCTGGCTTTACTTTTCCCCACCCAATAGTGAAATTACAGGCAGACCGTGCACATGATGTCATACGTGAGCCACTTCTTCCATAAATAGCCTTATTGGCTCCTTTGCAAATGCTGTGCTGTTTTAAATGGCCACGACTAGCAGCTGTCGTGTACTGTAATATAGTTATTTTTTTATTTTTCTATCATTACTTACCAGTGCAATCATATATGTTATCATTTACAATGTCTTCGTTTCTTGTACGTTTCTTTACATATATATAAAAAACCAGCACATAATATTTTAGTTATAACCAGGTACAGCAGTTCAGGACAGTTATGCCAAAAAAAAGTTTTTACAGTATTATTATAAGTTCAAATTGAATATAGACCAGGTGTTGCATAGCATACCCCTCTGTTTGAAACTCAATGTTGCTACTGGTCGGCTGGGTGCCATACGGCGGGCCCAATTGGAATGGGGTGACTGGATTATGTGCATGGGGTTAAACACTGTGTAGGTACCCTGATTGATGTGTTTGTATGGATTTTGCTCTTTTTAGAGAAGGAGTGAAGAACAATACACCCAGCTTCTACCTTCCACCTTCACGAAACTACAGTTTTGGAAAACAGTTTGGTGTATTCAGTGTTAGCCACAAAACAGGCAATTCTTCACATGTAAGCTTATAATTTAGTTTCATTACTCTATATAAACATCTGTCAAAAGTTCTTTATTAAATAGAAAGCAACATTTGTGAAAAACATTTTGTGTTGTTTTGGTAACCGGCCATCTAACATGATGCTAAAGTTCACATAGAAAGACTGGGATGTATAACACACTGCAAAAGGACACCCATATCATCTTACAATTCCTTCTTTATTATTTATTGCCTGTGTGGCTGAGTGACTTTGGCGCATCTCTCTACTGACATTCTGCTTTCTGGGAGTAATCATGTTGTCTAAATGGACACCATCAGGAACCAGAAGAGTTACCAGAAGAGTTACCAGAAGAGTTAGAAGGACATCTTGATTCTTACTTACTTTGATTCAGCATGCTATTTAAGAAATACATTGTTTATCATGTTTGCTGCAGCTACTAAGAACTTTGTGAAGCAAGTGGGGGACACAGGGCGGCTGATTCCGGTTCCAAGCCTCAGCGAGGCAGACCGGTATCAACCCCTTAGCCTGGTGACCAGAAAAAGGAAAAGACATTTCTGGAAGAAAAACAAGTACGCTTCAACCCCATTCTCACTAAAAGACATACTTGTGGGAGAAAAGGAGATAACTGCAGGTATGATAATAATAGCTATTAACATTTTTTAAACAACACAATTCGAAAATTCAAAACTAGTAGACATGTAAAAAACATGTAGCAAGCGGTTAGTGATTTTTGCAACTTTTATTCTATGACTGGATTATTACAACACATCATTGCTCAGAAATAAATGCTTAAACATATGTGTTCTCTTGTGGTATTAAGCTGATCTTGGAGAGAGACAACATTTCCATATACTGTGCAGTGAAACAGGACATATTTATGCTTACAGGTTTTTTATTTTGCCCAATCACACCCAAAGCAACCTGGTAGTAAATACAATGAATGAATAAATAAATTTGTTTTAACATTATCCAATCATTAATCAATTTAAGCGCAATTAAATGTTTACTAAAATAGGTTCTGATGTTTAGTCACAAACAGCTTTATGCTTAAAACAAACGTCTGTTCAATGTGCACAATGTGGGCTTCATAAAGACAAGTATAGTGTAAAGCAACTCCTATGACACACACAAATCCCTGACCTTAACCACAATGAACCTCCTGTGGGATAAACTGGATAGTTGTCTTTTCAATCAGCATCCCTGCCTGACCACGGCAATGCTCTTTTAAATTAATCGACGCAATATTATCAAATACGTACACAATATTAAAAGATACACACATTAGATTAGCAGTGCTATGACATTAAGTAATTTTTAGATGTTTAACTGAAAGCATTTTGCTGTATCAGGGGTGTCATCTTACCAGCTGCTCAATTATGAAGACAAGTCGGATGTGTCTCTGTCGGGACGCCTGGGAAACCATCTTATTCATGAAGTGGGTGTAAACATCAGTGGTTCAGACTCGGTGGCAGTAAAAGCTTCTTTTGGTGTTGTAACCAAGCATGAAGTGGAGGTTCCTACTTTATTACGAGAGCTGAACTCAAGGTAACGAATCTTTACACATCAGTCACTTTATACACAGCTGAATCTACAATCAGTTTTCAATTTATTAAATACCATAGATATAAATCCAGGGTTGCCACGGTGGCTAGCACTGTGGGTGGCACTGTCAAGCCCTAGTGCCCCAAGTGTTTATGTGAACCTTGCGCCCATTGAAAAGCTGTGAGTAAGTAAATATTTTGCTTACTCACATTACCTGGTGCCCTGTTGAGCACGTATTCCTGCTGTACACACTGTGTTTCCATGCATTGATTGACCTACCATAAACACAAAGTCATACCTTGAGAAACATTTCCTAGTGTTATTGGAATAGGTAAAGAGCTTTCTCAAAATATTTTAGTAGTAATTGTGTTTAGCTGTGAGAAATTGATAGAGCTGGAACTAAACACCTGAATTTAATAAATATTAAACACATCCAGGCTAAATAATTGGTGTTTGCATACACATATAGTAAATTGTGTAGCACCAAGGTAGGTGAACCATGCTTTATTTGAGGCAGAAAAGAGTACATTTATCACATTGCTTGCATAATGTCATATTTTCCTTCATTAGAAAAGTTGACCTGGATCACTGTCTGGTCCGTCAGTTAAGAGAAAGTGGACGAACTGTACTTTGTGTTGTCATGGAAAGCATTCGTACCACACGCCAGTGTTCGCTTACCATTCATGCTGGTGTGCGTGGGACTACTATGAGGGTAAACACATATTCTATTAATTTGGTTTGTAGTTATTTACTATATTATTACTGAATCTTACACAAAGCCATTCACATATGTCTCTCTATAGTTTCAGATAGATGATCATAACCCTAAAGGTCGTGACAAATCCATCATTATTCCAGCCCACACCACCATAGCCTTCAGCATATTCGAGCTTTACGTGCGACTTGATGGGCGTTTAGGTAAGTTGAAAAAGTAGAAAGTAACAATTTTGTTTTTTATTTATTAAATCAAATACTAATACATCAATTTTATCAGGACAAAATGTAAACTAATACAGTGTAGGATCTTTGTACTCAGAGAACAAGTACAGTAATTTTATTCTTGTCAGTTAATTACATCATGTGATTACATCACTACATATTAGCCAGCTATGCTACCCTCTCTTCCTCATGTTTGTGTAGGTTTCCTTTGTATACTCGGTTTTTCTACAAACCATGCAAATATGTAGAACATTGGTGTTGAACTCATTGTAATGAAAGCCATATTAACAATATGCTGATGTAATAACAGTCCACATTTTATTCTTAAATGTCAATTTGAAGCATAATTACATCCATGTTTAGTGTCTATAATATATATATATATATATGATGGCGGCACGGTGGCTGAGTGGTTCAGCACTGTCGCCTCACAGCAAGGAGTCCCGGGTTCGATCCCCGGGTCGGGCCGGGGACTTTCTGTGTGGAGTTTGC
>JAOTRQ010053946.1:0-25276 GCA_028565875.1 Hoplisoma paleatum | reverse complement strand
GAGATACTCTGGGGATCGGTAACGGTCCACAGAGTAACCCAGGGTCGAAGTCGACTGAAGGGTAAAATCATCATCATGTTTAAGCATCATGAGCATCCCAAATCCGACACCATTTTGCCGACATAACGGAAAGGGGGTGGGACTTTCGACCGGGTCATGCTTTGTATAAATGTGAGTAGCGTTACTGAGACTTTTTATTAGTAGGGGAGGTAAACAAAGCAAATAAAGGCATAAACACCAGTATGTAAACAAACGCTGAGGGATATTTAAGCATATTAGCCTTTAGATTTAAATCATGATGATAATAATGTGTATTTGGAAAATAAATAAGTAAATATTCATCTATCTTTTAATGCTACATACATTTAGACATTTAATTTCTAATTCTTGACCTTTAGCTCTCCCTTCCATTTCTTTCCAGGTTCTTCCATGGCTTTGCAGGTGCTGGGCATTACACTGTCCATGATCGGCCTGGCTGGCACCATCATAATCTGTGCGCTGCCCATGTGGAAGGTCACGGCGTTCGTGGGCACCCAAATCGTGGTGGCACAAGTCTTCTGGGAGGGCCTGTGGATGACCTGTGTGTACGAGCGCACAGGCCAAATGCAGTGCAAGCTCTACGACGCGCTGCTGGACCTGGACCCAACGCTGCAGGCCTCACGTGGCCTAGTGGTCACCACCATGGCGCTGGCATGCCTGGCATTCCTTATTTTTCTGGTAGGAGCTGAATGCACCAATTGTCTCAGCAATCCACGAGCGAAGGCCAGAATCGTGGTGGCATCGGGGATCACCTTCATGCTTTCGGGCCTGGGGGCAGCGATTCCGGTATCCTGGACGGCCCACACCATCATCAGAGACTTTTATAATCCAACAGTTCACAAGGCACTGAAGAGGGAAATGGGCGCCGCTATATATGTGGGATGGGTGACCGCCGGGTTTTTGTTTGTCGGAGGGGCCGTTCTGTGTACCAGCTGCCCACCGGAGAGGGTCAAGCACTCTTCTAGGTACACAGCAACAAAGTCCAGCAGTCCAAGCACCTACGCATTCAGGAACTATGTGTGAAATGAAACTGGACATGTGCAGTCTGGAAATGTTCGACGTGTCTGTCTTACTTGTCTCTGCCTGGAGTTATTGGAATACATTTACATCAATCAAGAACACTTACGAATCGTAAAAATAAACCTCAGGATTAATCCGTTGACATTTTAAGCCTCTAAATATAATCCAAGTTTCAATCCAGTGACTTCACGGTGGTGGCGCGGCTGAATCTTATATAATACCTTTATAATAATGAAACATCCAGTACTTCCATTGATGCTTTGTTGAAAATAATGAACTTTCTTTTGGCTAGTGTTGTTATGGTGTCGCCAGAGCGGATCGTGATCCACATTACCGATTTGCTATACGTATATTTGCTTTTAAATCCCCGGTGACCTTCCTGACACAACCGTCTTCATTAATCCAGGCTAGAATACACCAGATTATCCAGCTAAGTCCTATATGACATTTCAGAATGCATGTTTTTAGACTGTAGGAAACAGTTCCGAACCAATATGCTAAAGCTGTTTACTGTTATTAACCTAAAATTTGGAATCGAGGTAGCTCCATTTCCACCCATGAACATTTACGCCGAACCCACCCCCACCCCCCAGGGCCATCCCAGTGTGTCAGGTGTGTTGTTAACAGAACCCTCAGTGAGCTGACCTCAGCGGTATTAAATATCTCGGCGAGGAGCCAGGTGGAACCCTGTACCTGTACCTGTAAATAAAGCCACAATGAAAACACTTTACCATAGCCGTAACCAAGCCTCCAGCCAAGCTTTACAGCAGGTGGGTTTCATATAATAGACAGGGGCGTAAGTACCACCTCGTGGGATGGGAGACGAAGGGTGAGGGGTGATATGGAAGGAACTTAACACCCGACCCCATTGCTCACCCATTGGCTGATATGACCGGGTCATTATACAATATTTTACGTTCTAGTACTGCTTCTTTTGTTTAAAGGTGATGTATTAAACTGATTTTCAAATGAACTTTGAACTTGTTTAACCGGGACGGATTTGTTTGGCTGAATCTTGTTTACACTGTCTTTTGATAAAGCTAAAGATCGTTTGACTATTTTCCTGTACATTACGCTTTTAATGTCCATTCTTATTTGAATAAAATTTGCTTCACGTTTTCATACTTGACAGTGTCGTTTGGCTTCGAGTGTGTCGTGCGGTTTTTCCCGAGACGAAAGAGAAGCTTGCTAAATCCCACACAGGGACGTTATTGTCCCAGGCGCTGACTGAAGAAAGGGAAGAAAGGGCCTGACAATGTTTTGAAACCATGGAATAGAAAGAAAGCACACGGCGGTGAACACACAGTGGCTTCCACGCCCACAACTGGAATCCAGAGCGGCTGGTTTGTTCCGCTAGAAAGCTCTTTGTTTTCTTTTTACTTCCTCAGCTGATACAGACCATGGACTCCCGGCTCGAGCTAGCCTTCTTCGGGATAGCTATCTGCGGCTGGCTTTGTGCCGTCATGACTAGAATCCTGCCTGTCTGGATCGTCACCGGGGCTGTAGACAATTCCACCGACACACTTTCTCTGTACTGGGACGGGATCTGGCTCAGCTGGCAGGAACCCACTTTGGGAGACTTGCACTGCCACTTCTACCAGTCTCTGTTGTCTCTGTCTGGAAGTTTCGGATCCTGGAAAGTGGTGTTCAACGTCTTGCTGGGAGTCGGAGCTGCCCCTGCGGTGCTCTACATGATCTGCCTGGCCAGGTTTACCGGACTGACGAGGATCAAGGCCGCGGCCGGGTTCGGATTCGTCGTATCGGGGTTGCTGATGCTGGTCATCACCAGCTGGGTCACTCATATGACCAACAGTAACTTGCAGTCACTGATCACTGTAAAAAAGGACTGGGGAGCGGCGTTGTACTTCGGATGGATCGGAACTGTCTTGTTTATAGTCGGGGGAGTAGTGCTGAGCACTTGGTGGTGTAACGCAGCTCCTCTGGGGCAAGAACAAACAAGACGAGTCGAGACGGAAACCGAGAACCCTTTGGTCACCATACATCGTACTGCGTTCGTACCAGTTTAATCAGACACTACAGACTACATTAGTACTTGGGAACATTGGGAGCTGCTCGGACCTGTTTACGGAATTACCGTATGTATAGAACTGATTTTTGTTTATTTGCACTGATGAAAGTGACTTTCTTTGGGATTTACCGATCTGTATAGTACGAGTATTCTTGGATTAGTGTTGCGTTAGTGTGAATTTTTATTGGTTAACCATTTTAAGTTATTTTATAACACTTATGGACGTCCGTCAAGATTTCTTTGCACTATTAAACGCCAATGATTTCGAATTTTAAATCCATAATCTTTCTACTTTTGCTCTTTAGATCGTTTTGATTGAGAGCGTAGTCATGCCCATCATCATATACAATCATTTCCCCCTTAAAGCTTCTTCTTCTTCTTCAAAAATCCAAACTATTACCTCTCTCAGACTCTCAGAAATGTTCTCCTCTCGCCCTGAAAGTTCCAACAGAATGACAAATCCTTCATAATTAATAATTAATAACAAGATAATTACATCTGTATGAAAAGGGGGTTTCCGTTCCGGGGTCACATTTCCTCCTCATGTGGTCATTTCATGTTATTAACATCTCAGACAGGGCACGAGTACAGAACTTTAACACTGGATTAAGAACACAAAAGTGTTGTTGTGTGATGACAATAAAGCCCATCGAGATCAGGGGTGTCAAACTCAGCATCAGTATCACGGTGGCCCTCAAAGTGCCGGATGTAACGGCAAGACAATAAACGTAACTAAATGTAACCAAGTCGATCAGATCTTTTAAGCTCTTGCCACCCATGTCACACGACACGGCGGGCCACGTTTGGCCCACGGGCCTCGAGTTTGACACGTGATCTCGAGTGACTTCGTCCATTTTCTGCTGTTACTGTAATTGTTAGTAACATTACACACATTCCTTTAGTCTTACGCTAACAAGTCACATCATCACATTGATCTTATGATAAGAACCCGGTTCCTGAAACTGAATCAGAATCACCAGCACTAGCACAGACGAGCCTGCAGGGGGAGCCATCTCGTGTTTCCAAGTCATATAGCTAGAGTCGTGTACTTTCAGAAATATTCAAGCTATAAAATGACTGCATCGTGTATTTCGGAATAAATTGGAAAAATAAATTTCGGAATCATTTTTTTTTTTTGCAGCCAACAACACAACACGACGTGCGACACTTCCCTTTGTCTGTAGATATTATCCATGCGAATTGATCCACATTGTATGGCGAACCAGAACCAGACCAAAATTGGGAAAACCAGTGCCAGTACTAGCGTTGTCTTGCTCTGGTGGGAGTTTGGTCAGGTGGTGATATAGTTATGACATCACAATACCACTGATATCAAAAACGATTCATTTTGTCCCTGACACCAAACTATCTTTAAGTAGTTACAGAAAAAAATATTAATTTAGAGACCCACACGGAAATACAAAAACACAAATACAAGTGCACAAACTTTGCACAACATGTCGCCTTTAACACTTTAAGCATTTAAGTACGTCTGGTGTTTCTGATACATAACGAGGATCCGAGATTTAAGCCGGCACCATTAAGATGACTGTAGTAGTCGACTTAGAAATCATCTACGTGTCTAGCCACTCAGTCTCACCCAATGCATTCGATACACAACTCAAACTGAGCACATTATTAGGTACACATTTCTGGTAAGTACATTTATTGATTATATTAGAAGCTGCAGTCGCTATAGAGACAATGTGGCACTTTGTGACTGATCAGATTCAGAGCAATAAAAGAAATGACATTTATCAGACCGTTACCTCGAAGTTAAAGACGAATAAATACATTTATACACCTGATATTTATATATGCACTTATTTTGGACAGCAAATGTGTGTTTTTATGTGAAATTGTTCCATTCTAGATAAATGTGGGTACTGGAATAAAGGGAAACCTGAAACTATTGTAAAAATGCTTTTTAAAATGTATTTATCATGTACTTATTTCAATAAATCGGTCTTCCTTTTCCATCTCAAGTCAAAGACACAAGTCACTTTAATTTTCACAGAAAATAAACCCATTCTTTGTGATCGGACTCTTTCTTTTCTTTTCCGGCATCAATAGATTTTATATTAGAATATAATTACTGGTCTACAAATCCAAACAAGAAACGACATATTCAGATTCTAATCAATTCTAATGTCAATATAAGTAACTGATTAATACAGAAGCTGCATATATAAAGCAAAAATAATTTAATAGTAGTTATTGTATTAGACGTGTAGTGTAAAGTGCAACGGTGTGGATTATTCGAGTTTTTCGTCGCCTTCTTCGACGTCCTTCAGACTGAGCACCTCGACCGAGCCTTTGCCTCTCGTCTCGCAACGAATCAGCTCGTCGATCTCACGGAAGCATCCGGGATCGATCAGACACACCTGATCGGGAAGTAAGTAAAAAAAAAAACAAATCGGTGGAGTCTTATCTATATATACACAGTACAGATACCCACAATGCAGTGATGTACGATTCACAATGATATGATTTCCTCCCGTCTGAATTATTTTTTTTAATGAAACTAAAAGCAAAGTTGACAAAGTTTCATTTGACTTCTGAATGAATGTATTTACTGAACTTGAAATTAAGATACTTTATCAGTTATACTGAATTTATGTAAATAATAAAAGTCACATTTCTAAGCCTAACTTGACAACTGTGCATAGCTGCAGCGCCCTCTGCTGTTTAAAGTAAAAAACAATTCATTAAAACGATACCGATTTGGACTCAAGTATATTGTACTCAAGTAAAGATACTATTACTTTTTTTTTTTTACTCATGCGTAGAGACACACACAGTTACCCACAGAGGTGGGGACCACCCCACCTGCAAGCTACTCCGTAAAAACACTGTAGGGGTCGGTAGCGGTCTGCAGAGCACCCAAGGGTTTAAAAAAATCATCCTAAAGATCCTATAAAACATTTTCAAACTCTATAACCCAGTGCTTCCCTCGAGATCTTACAGCAGTCTCACCATCTCGAGCTGATCATCGAAGTCTTCGCTCTCCACCACCTTTAACAAGGGCTTCAGCTTCTCTTTCAGCCTCTTGCCATCCTTGGCTGGAAGGATGAAGCGAAGCCGCATGTGGGCCCTCTGAATCTGGATGGATTCCTTCAGCTGTTTGATCACTTCAAGTGCCTAGAGAGAGAAAATGGAGATGTTCGGACGGCCACAAAACACAAATCTGTGGAGAATAGTGAATGCAATTATGACCAGGGGTCACCCAAACGTGGTGCCCGCGAGCCTGTTCTAAAAATAGCTGCATATTTAGCATATTGATATTTATTAGTTTCCTACTTTGTTAAATGATTGTTGAGAATGATTGTGAGAAATCATTGACATGATCGGCATCTTCACATAGATGAATATCATCATTATTAATAGTAACACGTCATTAAAGGTTATAAATGTGTGATGTCACAAGTGTGGATCAAACTGGAAGCTCTTCACATTAGTCGGTATCCAAAAAGTAGCTCTCAGTTTCAAAAAGGTTGGTGACCCCTGTATGTTGTGTGTTTATTTTCAGTGGAGAACACTTCACATTGTGATTTCATCAAGCTCAGGAACATGTTGGTGCGAACACACATGCAGGATCTGAAGGACGTGACGCGGGAAACTCACTACGAGAATTACCGAGCCCAGTGCATCCAAAGCATGACGCGTATGGTGGTGAAAGAGCGGAATCGCAAGTACGACATCACATCCACGTTTTTTTTTTTATAATTAGATGACGAAAGCCTTCGATGTAGTCGTAAATGTACGATGGTGACCAGGCCGGTGTGTCTTCCGTACAGCAAACTAACCAGAGAGAGTGGCACAGACTTTCCCGTCCCCATGGCTTCGAATGTACCGAACCCTGAAACGGAGAAACTCATCCGGGAGAAAGATGAAGAGGTACAGCCTCCGCCTTGCCCATGCAGTCGACCTCTCGGTGCAGAATCAGAGCGGCGCTCGGATACACACACAGATCCACACTCACACTCGTCACACAAATAGAAATCAATGGCAAAAATTTCACGTTCTGAGTTTCCACAACTAAGATGTCAAAATTTATCAAACCTGCAAAACACCAGGGACATTTAGAACAAGTTAATTACACAAGGTCCAGCATATTTATAGAACCCACCAGCATATAAAATCAGACAAACCCCTTCATACAGTTTAACAGATCGCTTTAAATACACAAAGGAAAGACAAAAAATAACAACAACGCAAGAACAATTTTCAATAGCAATGAGAATATGGAGTAGATATTGTACATTTTGCTATCAAATTTTGCTTTTGTGCTTGGCGGAACATTTACACCCCAAACGAATAATAAAATCTCTGAAAGGTCTCCCAAAATTAAGCAGAATTCGTCCGAATATACTGTGCATGATTCAGCCAAACTAGTTTTAGAAATCTTGCATTATGTGAATTTGCTTTGGCCGTCTCCCGTCACCAAGATGGCAAATGAATTTTATTTGTTTTTGTGTATTTTATTCGAGTCAAATTGTTGTGTAAGATGTCTGCACAAAGATTACTTGGTTTTAACTTTTACTTATTGTGATAATTAAGAGTAGATGCAGTATTTACACCACATAAAGAATATTTATTTATAAATATAATACTATGTACATGTGTTAAACAGTATTTAAGTGACAAATATATTTGCTTATTTGCGCATGTATGAATAGTTTACGCTTATGTACAGTGGGTACATAAATAAGTATTATAAGTATCATTTGTACTTTTTAATATTTTAGTGTTCATGAATATATTATTAATACAGAAAACAAATCGACACTTGTTATTTATTGGGTTTGTTTTTGCTCCACATAATTAAAATCTTCCAAACTCACTGCTGTCAGTATATTTTTAATATCACATTAAATTGTCGTAACATTCTCTCTGCTATTTGTCAGTATTCTTTGATTATTCAGTAGTCGTAGTTATAAAATTTACATGAATGAATTTACCCATCATGTCAGATTATGTGTGCATGTTGGAAAAACAAAAGTTGATTCTATAGCACCACGGCATTCGTAATATTTTATGGTTACAACACAACCACCGTTAAACATTATATTTTTATCTAAGGCAAAAAGCTCATGATGGCTCTCATGCAAATGGCTCTCATACTTGAGTCCTCGGTAATCACGTGATGCACTGAAGCCTGCATTTAACGTGTTAACTGAAATGTATTGATTGCATTTTGTGTGTGTGTGTGTGTGTGTGTGTTTGCAGCTGCGACGGATGCAGGAGATGCTGCAAAAGATCCAGGAGCAGATGCACACGCAAAAAGAAGCGTATTAACCATCGGCACGTGTCCACGTCCACCTTCTGACCTCCATGTTCAAGTGGTGCCCATCGTCGGTGCTCCGTCATGCCCAAGTGAAGGTTCCTAACCATGCAGACCATGATCTGACTGTCTCAAGTACAATGTTCACTTTTCTGATGAGGATGTGATTCCAGCGGTCTCCACTAGGTGTCGTTAGGTGCTCAACGTGCGAAAGAAACGTGCAGCTGCTTTGAACCAGCGCATCACCAAAAACGCAGCTGGTAACAGACCAACAACAAACAAAAGAACCAGACAAAACATGTTTTGGTGTTTGTGAGACGTTTTGTCTGCGTGTGAGGTTCAAAGACACGTGTTTTTTCTGTAGCACACAAAAGTAACAAGACTAAAAAACTAAACTAGACGCAACACTTGAGCTTTGTAGAACCTGCTGATGAAAGATAGTTTGTTTAATATTTTGTCTAGCTTGAAAATTTAAATATTTCTGGCCGTCTTGTGTCTGTAGTACTGTTCGTTTTATTTTATGAGAGGTTATTTTGGGGGCAGAATATATATTCAGTTTCTTACAATATAAAAGAAAAAGAAAAAACCAAGATGTCTTAGGAAGGCATTTGGCCATTATAAGGATTCACTGTCATTGTTAAGGAGAAAAATCTAAAAGTTCGACGTTTTACATTTAATTCGAAAGAAAGAAAAAAAGTGCTTTATTATTATTACCTTTTTATTTCATTTTTTTTTTGTTTTATTGGTTAGTATTTTGTATTTTATTGGGCTGGGGCCTTTAATACGTAATAAGCTGTGTTGAGTTATTTATTGTGTTCATGTTTACACATTTATTGTGTAAAAAATATATTATTAGTTTCAGGCACATGGTTATAATCAAAGTTTTAAGTTAATTATGTTATGGCCTGTATTTTTGTTTAATATATTTTGTATTCTCTTTAGAACAGAATTTTTGCTCAACTGGCTAAACTTCAATTAAAATTTAAAGGAAGAGTATTTGGTTTGGCTTTGTGTTAAATTTGTATTTTTTTTTTTTTTTAAATACGCAACCCACTCCCCGAACTTAAAACAGCGCTCCCTATTGTACAGGCCGTGGACCGCCAAAAAAACAAATCAATGCAAACGTCTATTTCCAGCACATATCGGGTATTATTGTCTCACATCATGAAGCCCGGGCATCACCCAGATTTTCAATAATATGTGAGTAGTAGTAGAAGTATTAGTCTATTTTAA
Source organism: Hoplisoma paleatum (assembly GCA_028565875.1). Taxonomy (NCBI): domain Eukaryota; kingdom Metazoa; phylum Chordata; class Actinopteri; order Siluriformes; family Callichthyidae; genus Hoplisoma; species Hoplisoma paleatum. Next base: position 15,671 of record JAOTRQ010053946.1, on the reverse strand, counting down.
ATCCTCCCAGCATCCCAGCCGGTGTGTGAAATTATATGATACATAAAAAGAAAACTTTGGGCACCTTTTATTTCATTAAGATCGGCGAAGGTTATTGAATATGATTTGGCCCTTTTTTCCTTATTTGGCTTTATTCTTACTTAAACCATTTAGTGACCCATCATGACATGTGTATCATGGAACGGTCGTGGAAAGAAACTTTGCTAGCGTTTGTGCATTTGTTCATGTTTGTCTTTAATTTGTAACCGATTTGTACATATTTTCTTGCAAAATAAACAGTAGCTCTTATAGGATCATAAAACATGGGACTTAATTACTTGATTGCTGTTTAAAAATTGTTTACATCGATTTGTACTTTTTTAAACCAACATGTACGTTCTGCATGTAGATACTTGTCTTTGTATTCGCCAGAATACATTTAAAAAAAAAAAAGCCAGTAGTGTTTATTTTATTATGAGCAATAATAACTTGACGTGCTGTAATGTTTAAACCGCATTCGTTCCACACTAACTGACCGTGGGAAGACGGTACGGTACAGAATCACTGGATGTTGCACTGTTTGTTGGAGAATATTGCATAATGTACAATTGTTTTGCCTATATTCACTAATAAATCTCGTTTTTACTGGAAGGATGAACCTGAAATGTCTATTTTGCAAGACATTTGACGTAATCGATATGATTCTAAGCCTGAGAAAGCCTGAAATCCTACATAAAAGACCGACTTTTATAAAGCAGAGAAAAACATTCTGAACACAACGTTGGCCTGAATAGCAAATCAATGCATTCTGTGCTTAATCTGAGTTTATTAAACCATCCGTGTGGACTTTGTAACATGCTAAATCAAACTGTCCAACGGCAGCGATCGGATTTTGGTAAACACAGTTCATCTGTGGGTGTATATTTGTGATCTGTGCCTTTAGCATCGTAGGCCGTCAAATCTGCCAAGCTAAATATTAGCATTATATCAGAAGTGAATGAAATTTACATGACCTCAAAAACACACAAAACACACAACAAAAATCATTGTTTAATCGTGTATATTTTTTGTTCCTTTCAAATCTTAGTATGCACCTAAATAATGTGTGTTATTTTCTGCACATTAGGAACCCACGCACACCAACTAACTGAAAGTGTGTGTGCATACAACAGCAGATTTGCGTCACTAATAGAGAGATTAAACAATGTATTGATTTGTATCTTTGGAGCCATGTAGGTTGTCGGCCAAGGTCTCCTGTTCGGAGCTGTTTTTCCTTGTTTATTCTCGCTTATGCCACCAACCCCCCAAAAAACGGCACATCTTTTCTAAAAGCAAAATCAGAATGACAAATTCAACCAAAGGGGAAAGTTTCAGGAAGTGACTTTTGCTCTAATTCTTTTGCCTTAAAATACTACTTACTTGGGTGACTTTAACACCACTTAACACAAACGTCGCATTATAAATGACACCTATTTGAGGTGTTCTAGAATCAGGATCAGCGTACAGATTGAGGTTTGGTGGTAGATGCTCGTAATGCTTGATCGGTGAATTCTTTACTGATCACATTCGTGACGCATTGCAATGCTAGTAAATTCTGATCATCTAGTGACACAGATAACGTGCTGATCGATTAAATGAACATATCAGCATAGATATGAATCGGGACATGGAATAAAATCTGGGTACATCTGGCTAGTGAGTGACACAGACCTAATAATGAAGCATGTATGAATTGATTATCAGTTCGTTTATGAATAAAAGGCAGAATTAAACCGAGATGATTCTCACTTGTTCCTTCTGCTTCTGTTTCTCATGAAGCACTCATACATTAGTGATACATTCTGATGATACCTGTGAAATCGTTTTGACATACCCGTTTCATAAAATCGAAATTGTGGCAGTTTTCAAGCACAACTGGAATCTAAGGAGCGCTGTAATAGATGCATAATAACACGTTGACATTTGCTTTGTGTGTTTTTTTATTACAGCTTGATGAATTTACAAGTTATTACAAGCTACAAATTGGTTCCATTGAATGCTATTTTTTTATGTATTAAGCAGAACTTGTTCTAAGGCAAGTGGTAAAATCTGAAGGTGACTAGTTCAAATCCCACCCAGTTCTAGACTTTGCTGTTGGAATCTTAATCAAGGTTCTCAACTCTCAAACTACTTTCGTCATTAGCAAACGATTTCATCCGAAGCAACTTGTATTCATGATTTCCAGGCTTTTAAAGAAAGCTTATTAGATCTTCAAGCATTGCTTAGTTAATGAATTAAATTCGGTCACATTATATAACACTTTCATGTTTATGAAGTCATTACTAATGTCGCTGACATAAGCATCGAACTCTTGCTAAATTGATAGAAACTTTTACTCAGGACCACGTTCATAACATTGGCACATTTGAATGCCATGTTTGCGTGTCCATATACTTTTCGGCATGTGGAAAAGGCTAGGCTAAGCTGTAAAAGAGAATTAAGTCAGCAGTGCGATTGATAAAAGTAGATAAATGCTCTGTTATGTAACCTCGTTGATGGCCTCTCTGTCTCACCGAGGAGACAGGCCAAAGGTTTGAGGGTTTATCAGTCCTCTGAAGATTAACGTTGTACCGAGGCTTCGAGTATGCTGGGGTTTTTTTATTATTATTTGAGAATGCCGTTAGCAGTTTTAGCATTGGACTTTTAATGTCTGTGATGTAAAGTTCCATTTCTGGATGGAAAAATGCTTCTATATTGAATATGTATCACTGTTTTTGTACTAGAATCTTTTTCAGCAATCGGTGTATAAAATACACTTACATACTACCACATTTTTTTCTAACATATGAATTCAGTTAAGCTGTAATACGATTGAAGTCCTCTATATATTACCATGTCATGTTTAGTTCTGTATTCCAGTCAAGACTAGCACCAGGACCATTGTCCAATCCCCTAACTTTTTATTCTTTTACGCGCCTTTGTCCACAAAACTGCTTTTTACTTCTTTCCGACGGTAAACAGTTTATTCCCTGACGAGCGTATGCAAACGCCATATAGTCTGTGGGGACAATAGGTGATCACACCATGGCTCAGCGGGGATCTGGAGATGACCGGCCAAACGGCTCCGTCTCTGAAGATCAAGGAGCTACATTGGGGTTGGAGTTACGACTGAAGTGGTCGCATGGGACTTCCAACAGAGGCCGTTACCACCACCCCCGGTGCCTGCAGAAATCTAGGTTTTAGTCAACACATTAGTGTAAAAAACGTGTGTGTGTGTTTACATGTAGTACAATTTAATCTATCACTTGTTCCAGAACCAAAAGAAAAACATCAACTGATTTTATTAACATTAAGTTAATAGTCTTGATTAAGTCCTAAAACCTTCCAGAATCATCTGCACTTCTTGTTGACCGTCTATTTCTCAAATGTGTGTTTATTCAGCTGAGTCCACAAGAACGATGCCGATCACAAAACGTCTATCTCTTTTATCACACTGATTTGTATTATTTCAGGTCATTCTTAAGCCTATAGGAAGCCTATGTTTATTATTATTATTTTTTTAAATATTCTCATCAGATCTGTTTTACGAGTTATAATGCTACGAAGTGTTATATCTTATTCTCTGCTTTTATAAAGCTTGCATGAACCTATCTTTACTTTTCGTGGCTAATGATTAAACTTAAAGTCACAAAGCGCTGAGATATATAACAGGACAGTAGATAGATGGAGTAACTTAATAAACATTTGTTTTATGCCCCGGATGGTGCATTCGAAACAAATATTTATGTACAAGAGCTAGCTTAGACTTAAATTGTGTTCATAGGTTAATGGATGTTCAGTTTCTGAATATTTTTATGTAATATTTGTGTCAGTTTTATGAACGTATAAATGTTGCTTATTTACCCTGAATGTCGTTCTTGTCTTTACACAATTATTTTGTTATTTCTAATTTTTTTTGGTCCAAAATAATACCATAGGCAAAACATTAGATACCACTTACACACACACACACACACTTCAAAGTCCAACCATTGTGGACAGCTAATCTGACCCTTTTACCCATTTCACCAAGCATTCATCGTATTTTACCAAGTTTTCTGTTGCACTAATGTGGCAACGTTGTGTACTGTGAAGATTGCGACATCCCTGATGCACCCAATGGCCTTTTTATATCTTATCAGACAGCGTGAACCAAAAAATCGCTTAGCCTGATCAGTGAGGGGGAGAAAAAAAAAACAGACCTGGGGTTACATACGGTTTGTGTTGCAAAGATTAGTTTAATTAAACCTGTAATTTCAGCTAATCAAATGTTCATACTTAAAAATGCCGATTTAACCTTGCTCATGGATTCAAAACACAATCGTGTCAATAATTAATGTATATTTTAGGAATTCACTTTTAATGTGAAAAGATTTAAGCATGTGTGAGAATCTGAGAAGTTGCCAATGTAAATATTCACAATAATAAGATGTAATTTAGGGAATATATTGGAAGTTTTTGAGAATTTTGAGAATAAATGTGCAGTCACGTCACTGTTCAATGGTAGAAATCCAGTATTCAATGAAGCATTGAAGTTAATCTTTCTTTCTTGGATCTCTCTAATTAAAATATTCGTTTTCTACCATTTTTATATCGTGTTCTATTTAAATCGTGGTCAGATCATTGTTCAAACCAGAAAGAACCCATTCACTCTTGTTATATTTAAAATGTCATAGCGTAGCACATTTCAGTGTACCAAAGTTTGTAGTTCCTGCACGTCCTCGATCTACTTTTTCTTCTGACCATTGTACCCAATCCTTCCAATAGATCACAGCGGGTGTGAGGTCCAGCTCCACGGAGGCACAATCTCACTATTCATACTCCTCCCTCATTCTTTCTGGGGCTCTATAAAACTACCACCACTGATCTGAGTTCTTCAGTCTTCTTCAGACCTGCATCACCAACAGGTAAGAGTTTAGCATTGCAGCCTTTTTTTGTAAAGATATTTAGCAAGAGCCGTGGGTAAAGAGTGTCTAGTTTAATTTTGAATGGATTGTATTGTCTTGTATTGTATATGTCTTACTTTAAATTACCAAGAGTCTTATATTTGTTTGCTTATCTAAATAGTCTGTGTTCATTATATACTAGTTATACAGTAATCTTGTTAAGTTGTAATTGTCTACTGCTAATAAATTCTGTAATTAGTTGCTTGTCTGGTTAAAACGAACCTCAACTCCCATTGGTTTTCTTCCTTTGTTCTCTCTCTCGGTTATTCAGTTCAGATTATAGGGTAGTTAATGCCTTTTATATCTAATCGTGGTTTCATCTTGCAATTATGGCCTACAACAATACTTCCTTTAATGCATTGACCATATAAACAGGTCCTTAACGTGTCTTTTTTTTCTTATCCTTTCAGATCCATAATGAAGTTTGTGGCTCTAGCTTTGGCCATCATTTTGGCCGCAGGTAAAGAGAAATAGTTTCTCATCACACTGCAAGTATTGAAATATTGCTCGCCAGGGCAAACCCGTTAAATGAACTTTTATTAATTTTGCCCTACCCAGGTTGCCAAGCCAAGTCCCTGCAGGCTGATGCTCCGTCTCAGTATGAGCACATCAGGGCTGCAGTTGTGACCTACCTTGGCCAGGTTAAGGAGACTGCACAGAGAGCTATCAACCACCTCGATGATAAGGAGTTTAAAGAATACAAGTAAGAGATTAAGCTAATCTTCCAACACTTTGCTTGTTTGTTTTTCATGATCTCAATATATGTTGTATATGTAAATTTAAATATATTTACCCAGACTATTCTATTCTCCAAAATAGAGACCGCATGACTCAGTCCCTTGATGGCATCGAGCACGCCCTTCAGGCTGCCTCCACAAACCTTGCCCCTCTCAGAGAAACCGTCGGCCCCCAGATCGTTCAAGCCGTCACCGACATGCGTGAGAAGGTCAGCCACGATATCGAGAACCTGCGCAAGGAGCTGGAGCCCAAGCGCGAAGAACTGCGCCAGGTAATCAAGAAGCATCTCGATGAGTACCGTGAGAAGCTGGAGCCACTGGTGACGGAGTACTCCGAGAAGCACCAGAAGCAGATGGAGGAACTCAAGACCAAGATGGAGCCCGTCATGAAGGATCTGCAGGAAAAGATCAAGGTCAATGTAGAGGAGACCAAGTCCAAGCTGACGCCCATCGTGGAGATCATCCGCAACAAGCTGACCGAGCGCATTGAGGAGCTGAAGGGAAGATTCGAAGGTGTTGTCCAGGAGTACAGGGAGCAGATCGAGACCATGGTCAGCAGCACACGTGGCCAGTATCAGTCTGGAGAGCTGCAGAAAAAATTCCAGGCTCTTTCCGATGAGCTGAAGCCCCAGCTGGAAAAAATGGCGGAGACCGTCCAGAAGGCTTTTACAGCATAAACACATCCTTCAGCTAACATCTTGGCCTGTAAGGCATCGACATCACAGGGTCTTATAAGAACTCTTCGCCATAAATTTGCTCATATTCAATTAGATTGCAATTGCTTTTTTATTTAGAACATGAGCCGATGGGAAAACTGGACTTAACACCAAGATTTGCATTTGAAAATGCTCAATGTACTAATTAGTATCACGTAACTATGTGTAACAGCAGGCTCAATTCTTTACTGTCACAAAAAAAAGACAATAAAATATTGTTTAAAACTAATTTCATTTCTGCCTCGAGTTCTCTTTTGACTTATATTAAAAGACGAGTTTTAAAGTATGTTAATTGTATGGATTGTTATTTGTCTATTTTAAATTAAACATACATATATTTCATCTTAGTGTTGGTGATCACTGCATTCGAGACTCTGGCTAGTATATTCTCGGTAAGCCATTATTTCTCTAACTATCACTCAGCATGTTGTGTATACTTTACATTTACATTCACTTCACTGGCATCTTACAGGTCATATTGCTTAAGCGAGTTAAAGAAGTGGACAGTGAACAATTTGAGGTTCCAAACTTTGCATGACCCTTATGGTGGCCCTCAAAGGGCTGTTTGTATAATAGAAACAAGAAACACCGCATTTAGATATGTTGCAAAGACATGTAGTATTTTTTAAATCTATTTATGTAAAAATAAAAATGTAAAATCTGGTTTTCTCTTTAAAAAAAACAAGAATAACCCTTTAAGTTTGGGTTTGGTTTCATTAGCAACAACATTATGGTCAGACCTTCTTACTTACTTCAGTTACTTCTTACTCCAGTCGGTCTGGCAGGCTAGTAATGCATGTGTCATTTTATTATAGACATTATTTGTGTAGTAAATTTGTTCTGAATTCCGAAAGTCTTATAAACATTTATTAGGATAATAAATCACCAGGAATTGACATACACATTGAGCCTGTTTCAAAAGCTGTAGTCAAATTAGACACATTATGTGTTGCTCCAGGCCAAACAATGTCAGCACCAAGTAATAGTTATTTAAGCCATGAATATTTTATTAGAGCATCTCAAGATAGCAGAGGGTCACTAAAGTTATCCCAGTGGCTCTAACATTTTGCAATTTAAAGTAATATTCAGATTGTTTGGTCAATGTGTACGGTTTTCACATGACAAAATAACAGCCCATGAAATTGTACGCTATGGTTCGTGCTCTGTGACGAGTTATAATGCTAGGTCCTGCGTGGGTACTTATCGGTGTGTACGTAACAGTTACATACTGGAGTAGTAATTAGAAGAATTAAACACCACAAGTGTCCCTGTTGTGTTTCTGCTTTTGTCGTCAGTTACACCAATTGTGTTTAGATGCAGTTGTAAGTGAATTTGGATAAACGTGTCTGGTAAACATGTACAATGATTATGTTAAGTGATTATGTAACATTATAATTAACATTTTTGCCCTTCTTCTCCTGCAACTGAGATGCACTGCAGACTGGGAAACACTTTTCCAGGGTTGCAGATGCTCTGACGCAGCCTTCTATCCATCACAGTTTGACCTTCTATCCTAGACTGTACAGTTCATTCTGTATGTAGTCGATAATTAACAGATTCGTTTTCGCTGGCGCTTTAGGCAACGCGGAGGTCGGTTTGTTTAGCACTGAGCTAAGGTCGAAGTTGAAAACCTTGGGTCAGAGGGGCCTCGTAAGGCAGCTTTGGTTTCCCTGTTCTGCCTTTCCACTGGGGATACATGCGCTGAAAAGCAAATTAGCTACCTGTTGAGAGCTGCCAGTGGTTCTGTGGGCTTTTTGATCGATCATCGATGGGTGCGAAACCTACTAATGGTCTTCTGTCTTCAGTCAACAATACAAAGTAATAAATACGAGTGATTAATCTGTACTGTTTTGCTCGGTGTGTACTTAAATCGGTGTCTTATAGGGGCTGCGTGGCCGGTTTGAATTGGGCGTGAGTTGATGGAAAAATTTACATCCAATGGCGGGGCTATAAAAGCCAGCGTGGAGATCTTGGTTTAGCTGATCTGGTTCTGAAGTGTACGAAGACTCTTTCTTTCCTTTTGGTATTTGGATTTTACAGCTTCATTCAGATGGATGGTAATAACATTCCTTAACAGAAATAACATTGTATTCATCATACAATCATTTATATAGCCTACAGTTTTCATTAACAATTGTTCACTTGCTTTAAATCGCAGCTTCCAAGTTGCTTTACAGCTGCACGATGGGTTTGCCTTGCTTTCCAGAGGACGCAGGCACATGTGCCAAAGCCCCTCAGGTAGCACGGATCAAAGTCCAGTTGGAAACGTTCAGACTTTGGCAGGAGTTTGATCAACTCGGCACTGAGATGATAGTCACAAAAGCTGGAAGGTAAGTTTATATGATTTATATATATAAAAGACAAATGTTGTTATTATTATTTTATTACTTAATTCTGGGGTATTTTCATTTTTACAAGGAGGATGTTCCCTACATTTCAAGTGCACATCACAGACATGGACCCTGCAGCCGAGTACGTCCTCCTCATGGACTTTATTCCTGTGGATGACAAAAGATACCGGTATTACTATTATTGTCCGTTTTCAGACTTTACTTAGACCCCTTTCACCAAAGAGCACCATTCAGTGCTCACAGTGCAAACAAGGTAACATATAATAGACAAAACTGATTTGAATATATATTATATCACTATTACAATTTCAAGCAACTTATTGATGGCGTAGTGGCACTAGTAATATGATCATAGATATTAAACATTAAAACCATGGGTTATTAGACTTGGTCTTGGTAATAAGCATTGGGCCAAGTTTAAGATAATTGCAGGTGTTGTCACAGGTAGTTAAATGTCCATGGTAGTCCACAGGTAGTCCATGTTTTTTGTTAAAATTGTTTTTAGCATCCTCCATCGATCTTTGAACAAAGTCCACTTTAATGTAGCAGATCAGCAACAGTATCGAAAGCCCTTTGAAGCTCTCGCCATCTCAGGGGCACTTTCGACCCGCCAGACGTCTACACGGATTGATTTGACTTTAAATAACATAACAGCATAAAAGCATTAGCCAGCACCAGAAGGTTAAAGATTAGTATTTTTGGTTCGCAGATATGCCTTCCATAGCTCTTCATGGCTGGTGGCTGGACGTGGAGATTCAACAGTTCCAGGAAGAGTTCACTTCCATCCAGACTCGCCAGCACGAGGTGCCCAGTGGATGAAACAAACCGTCTCGTTCGATCGTCTAAAACTGACAAATAACCTTCTAGATGATAACGGCCATGTAAGAGTTAGAAATAAATTATAAATAGCAAATAGCATCTGTCACGATCATTCGGTTAGTAATGCTGTCATGTTTTTACTGTGCAGATCATCTTGAACTCGATGCATCGATATCAACCCCGGTTACACGTTGTGCTAGTGGACCAATGTAGGAATAGCCAGCTTTCTGCACACCGCAACTTCTGCTCGTTCTCCTTTCCTGAAACTCGCTTCATTGCGGTTACTGCTTACCAGAATCACAGGGTAAATCATTCTAGTAAGCACAAACAATATTACAAAACCCATTTCTTGATTAGGTACGTCTTTTATCTAAAGAGCAAAGGGTTAAGGGCTTTAATCAGACACCCAACACGGCCAACTTGGCAAGTCCACCACCCTAAACATTGAGCTACCACTGGCGTTGGCTTATTATAACTTTGCCATAATGTCCTTGTTGCTTGGTTGACTCAATTCGGGACAGAAATTACACTCCAACGGAAATGTCTGAACAATATACACAAAATATATTATATGGATTTTGAATGAATTAAATCATAAACCATATAAATCATGTTTTTCTTTCAACTTGTGGGTCATTAAATATAGATTATTGGACACAATTGTAGTTATATATGTTTACAACTTAAAATACCACTCAGAAAGTACAAGAAGTCAAAATACTTTCTGAATTTGTGTGAATGAACACATTCGAAGTGACAGTGAACACAAGTATAGTTCTAATAAGATTACTGTCAATGATTTGCTTTAAATTTAAGTATCAATTTTCTCACGGCATATTATCAATCCATTTCTTTTCTGCAGATCACACAGCTGAAGATAGCCAGCAACCCTTTTGCCAAAGGCTTCCGAACCACAGACACCAATAACTGGTAAACATGTCCAATATTTATCATTTAACTACCTGTAATTATACGGTCAACCTGATAAATCAGCATGTTCAGATCCAAACTAACCTTAGCTCTGAGGGAGGCTATAAATGATCAGTAACTACCAAAGTGTGCTCAGTTCTTATCCTTATCTAGAATTATCTGTCATACCAAGGAACGTAATCCTATCCTGCCTTGATGTTGTTAAGCCGTTGAGAGACGCTGGTGTGCAGCGTCTTGCCTGTTATGTAAAAATGATGTCAACATGTTGCATAACTGCACTCTGACATGCGGTTGTCAGGAAAGGACGCTTATAAAAGCACGGATATGAAATATCATGGAAGTCTTGACGATTTCCGTGCTTTTGTACAGTGATTATTTTTGACTAAATGGTAAATAAAAATGAGTTATTTAACTTATATATCCTTTCACAAAGCAGAATCAAAATAAATAAGAAATGCCTGAAGATAGGTTAGACAGACAATGCATGAAGAGGAATGAAAGCGCATAAGACACCTTAAATGTTAGACATCTTAAATTCAGAAAGAAAATGATTACTTCTAATTAATAATAGTTTTATATTATTTGTGTGGGTTTTCTGAACTTTTAACAGCTTCTTAATCTTAATGTCTTGGTTTGGGTTAATTAATTGAACTTTTTCAGCCATCGTAATGAAACTATTGTTCCATATACAGTCAAGCTAGCCCTATACAGTTAAATAACATAAATTGTTTCACACTTTAGAAAAACCCACAATAATCTCATTAAAAAAATGTACAAATAAATTTTCCTGGCTCTTGATAAACAGCAATGTGTTGTAACCATTCCGTCACAGTAAAAGCAGTCGCAAAATCAATAAACTGATTAACATTTTACAGATAATGTACAATTCTCTAACAAATCGGAATGCAAGTACGAATGTATGATGCTTTAATTGCGCAGGTCGACTGACAGTTCCAAATCTCACCTGTCTCACTCACTTTTGCACCCTGAAGAGGGCACATCACAGACAGCCATTTCTACCAGGGACCAAAACTCGACAGAAAAACTCTCAAACCGTGAGTCTGTGTTTCTATAATTCACTCTAATATTGTAATATTCACTCTAATATTGTAAGTCGCTTTGGATAAAAGCGTCGGCTAAATGCAATGTAATGTAATGTGCTTGTCTTCCTTAAATTATATACAATAATATATTTATAAAAAATCATATGTACTAAAATTCAATGGACATTAATGTTTAAATTAAATGGTGCATTTATATTTATATATATATATTGGACTTATTTTATTTATTTATTTGTTATACCCATATTCAGAAGTCGCCACAGCAGAGCTGGTCCACACACCGGACTTGGCCACTGCCCCTCTCAGTCATTAGCCAGTCTTGACCGTGCAAAAGAAGGTGATGTGTTCTCAGTACTACTATGAATGTTCATGCTAATTTGGCAACTTCGTAGTTCTACTGTAAAAATTCCAGGTTCTGATATGCAGCACTTGTTCAGTTTTAGAGCAAAGCCCTGGACCTTCTGGGCATTTGGCCACAGTAGGACCACTTGTTCTACTGTGCCAGGCACTTTTAATTATTAGTTACATTAGTTACATAATTCACTAATTTCACAATTTTTTATTATTTATATTTCACAAATATTTTATGTTACATTGCATATATTCCTAATAGTGATTTCTATCTAGAAATATTTCCACTATCAGCCTCATGTGAAAATATACCACAACTTTAATAATCGTATTTTGTTACTTTAGCACCACATAGTGTTCGATCTAGGAAGTTGTATGAGAGTAGTAATATGAAACCATACAGCTGAAATGCAACCTGAAATAAAGGTGCTATGAACTTTTACAGTAGAACTAAGAACTTTTACAGTACAACTACCCAGTGGCCAAATTACCATTAAAGTTCCCAATACTACTAATAAACATGTAATGTAAACATTTCTCAGTTACAATGTGGTTGATTTTCTCATAATAAAACCTTGAAATGTGTTTATTTCTCTGAATGCTCATGTAAAATTGCCTGTAAAAGTACACAACTCTACTGTCAAAGTTCCTGGTACATGTTCCATGAATAGACACGCTTTCACATTTATCAAAGAACCGATGCTATTAAAATTGTTATCAGTGCATCCATAACGACATATAAAGACAAAATATCTAATTAGAATGAGGAATGAGAGCCTACCAATCTGGTAGTAGGGGGTCTGAATCAACAACGTCAAGATTACAAATCTGAATTCCTTAACTGCAAGGTTACAACTATGTTAGTAACTGTTTTATGACATCACATTAATTTTTATAATCTGTTTCCATGACAGAAAATTGTACTCAACATGGACTTTCGCCTCATTTCCCAATGTCTTACAAAGAAAGAACGGCCATTATGACTGAAAGGAAGAAAAGGGGGAAACCTGTTTATATTCACTGTATATTAACTGTCATTGGAATAGACCAAAAAGGTGCCACCTTAATTAAAAATGTATGCTGTAACATACATATCTCTAGCCTTCTCTATCTATTCGCTTTCCGTCCGGATGACCTTCCTGACGACGACCACCAGTAAGTTGTGGGAACTTGTGAGACTACTGGACAATTTCACATTTCTGATCCACCTAGTGCATGTTTTTGGACTGTGGGAGGAAACCGGAGTACCCGGAGGAAACCCACGCTGACACGGGGACAACACGCAAACTCCGCACAGAAAGTCCCCAGCCCGACCCGGGTGATCGAACCCGGGACTTCTTGCTGTGAGGCGACAGTGTTATAACCACTCAGCCACTGTGCCGCCCCCTGTAACATACATATATAATATTCTATTATATTAATGAATGTTTTATTTATGGTGTATTTGTAATTTATACGATTATATCTGTCAATGCATTAATGTTGTATTCATTTGTTACTTTGGCAGTGCAAAGTGTATGTTATTTTGCTTTATTAAGTATTTTATATTTTGATGTGGCTATATAGTAAAAGTTTTCTTTAATAGAAACATTCTTCTGGTAAAAGTAGAACAATCTGTGTCTTCTTCTTCATCTTCAGTCAGTTGCTCCTCTTCAGAGCATCACCAGAGAGGATGGTGGTCCACCTCTTTGACTTGGCACATCTTTTAAACTGGATGGCTTTCCTGCAACATCCCTCCCTATTGACCCCGGGTTTGGAACTGGCACTACAGTGTAGTCGCTAAGTATCTAAGCATCTATGGGACAATTCAGTACCTTCAATTACTTTGACGGCATGTCTTTGGATTGTGGGATGAAACATGGAGAACACACGAAATAGTACTTTACAGATTGTACCTGCAATGCGAACATATCCAGCTAAAAACAGTCAAAAGACACCCTATGCTGGTTGGTTATGGCTTGTCAACTAACTCAGTTATTGAGTATTTTAGAAATTGGACCAGTATTTTATTTCTTGATTTTAATAACAAATGATCTCTGCTAATCTCTCAATTCTATTCAAATCGCTTTATTCCACGCTAAAGATTTAGCTCAAGACCAGCAAGTCATCCAGGAATAGAAATACCCAAATACTGTACTGGTCAAGAGTTAGTTAACCAGAACTAGCCAACCAGCATAGTGTGTTGTATTGACTAGCAGTTTATAGCTGTTTTTTTAACAGAATATGCTAATATACCACCCCAAACTAGAACTAGTATTCTTGATTAAATGTGTATCTAATATAAAAAGTGATGTCATAAAGTCTCTGTTTAAACTTCCAAAATGTTCCAAACATTTCCACACAAAAAAAACGCCCTCATGCTAATGAATGAAAAGCATATCGAAAATATCATTCGTCATTCTGTCAGTTTATTATAACATTAAACGGAATAATAAACAAACTGATTCTCTTTCTGTACTTGACTAGTCGACAGTATTTTTAATAGAAATGTGTTGTTTAAAAACAAACATTCGTAGTCATGTAGCATTGAGCTAGAAGAGGAAGACTACATTTCCCAGAATGCCCCGCGCGCAACTGTTTCTCAACGAGACGAGACGAGAGAGAGAGACAGGCGCGCGCTCAGTGTCCGGATGCAGGGGATGATGGAGGAGGCGGAGGCTGGTCGCCAGCAGAGGGATGCGGGTCACGGTGAAAGGGTTTGGGATATAAAATAAAAAGGACGTGGAATGTGTGATGATTTTAAAAGACATTTTGGTTTAAAAACGAAGACGAAACGACGCCGGTTGGAAGATGTCAACGGAAACCGGAGCGACGCGCGCGCACTGCAGATTTTTTAGATTGACATGTCGCTTTAAATGCTCGTTTATTTCCGATTAAACTCCAAATAAAACGAATAGAACGGAGAAGATGCAGTTTTACGGGTTTCTCCTGGTATGGACGGTGGTGTCGGTGTCGGTGTTGGGAGCGGAAGACCCCGTTACCGAGCGCACCGTTACCACGTTACTGCGCGTTCCCGTGCGCCAGGGCCTGCCGCCGCGCGCTCCCGCGGTAGACTCTCCACGCAGGGCGGCGCGCAGACCCCGGGCTGTCAGGGGTGTCAGTTTCGTGGGCATGGTGGACAACCTCCGGGGCAAATCCGGCCAGGGTTACTACATTGAGATGGCCGTTGGGACGCCCCCTCAGAAGGTGAGCAAAGGCCCTTGGTCGTGTCCCAAACAGCACACCTGCCTTAATAGTGCACTTGATATAAAGCACACGACCACTAAGACCTGGACCAGCCAGACTTCCGATGTGCCGTTTATCCAGCCAACACACGCCGGGGCGAATACACTGAATACCTGAACAGGTCGCCGGTATCTACGGTTTACATGATAGCATGTCTTTGGACTGTGGGAGGAAACCGGAGTAGCCGGAGGAAACTCAGACCTACATTCAAAATAAAAACAAAAACGTGTTTCCGGCTCGAAATGTTCGTTTATTGTCGGGTTTTCCACCGGACACTCCGATCATCCGGCCTTCTTACAAATCTCTCTGTCTCGCTCGTTTCTCTGCAGCGCGTCGACACGCCACCTAGAGGTTTGTTCTGGCAGAACGGTAGTTGACTGTTTTTAAGGGATGCAGTTGAGCTGGAAACTGGGGGGTAAAATGATGAGCTGTGCAGAACGGGAACGGAAAAGGAAAAATATAATTGTGTGTGTGTGTGTGTGTGTGTGTGTGTGTGTGTGTGTGTGTGTGTGTGTGTGTGTGTGTGTGTGTGTGT
>JAOTRQ010053945.1:0-37436 GCA_028565875.1 Hoplisoma paleatum | reverse complement strand
ACACACACACACACACACACACACACACACACACACACACACACACACACACACACACACACACACACACAGTTTACGTTGTTTTGTGTTTAATTTCCTGTGAAATGCTGCCATCTGGTGTTCCTAATTATAACTAAACTTTACTTTTTATTAGGATTGTTTATTATTTTGCTATCATTGTTATTACAGCGTTATAACGCATTTGTTCTGGTGGTGGTGGTGGTGGTGGTGGGGTAGTTAATGGGGACAGGGGCAGGATAAAGAACCCTTTACCTAAATGTTTCCCCTCAGGATCGAACCCCCTCCTGCAGCTGAAACAAACCGCTCATTCATGTGAACACCGTCCTGATCGGCGCTCTAGAGAACACCAAGTGCACTCGGTGTAGGGTTTTTAACCTGGAGCTCACACTAGCTAAGTGTGTTTGCGTAGGGAATAACGAGCCGTTTGAGACACAGCCCGGCTTTCCAGCGCGCACTGCTATATACCGTTAATTTAATTAAACGTGTAATGCTGACTTGAGTGTTCGTATCTTTATAATATTATAATCATAATCTTTTAATTAAAGAAGATTTGGTGAAGTTTAGAGTTTGTAGTCTAGCAGTAAATTAAAAAAATAAAAGTTGAGCTTTGAGTCTTATGTGGTCGAACCTGGTGCTGGCCGAATGTCAAATCAATACCAGTTTTCCCTGATAGGGCGCTTGAACCAAGCTTACCCGATACACAACAAAGGGTTCCTAAGTAGGACGTATGGTGTAATTTGAGATACGGCCATGTCCGTTACCTTCAGGGCTTCTGTTAGCGATGTGGACTTTAACTTGGATCATTTGTATGCCGCTATTTTGTTGTTTTATGTTCGGCGATGCTCAGCAGAGGTAAAATGTTTTTTAAAAACGTAAATAATAGTTTAATATACCGTCAACAAATTTCTGAAATAAAGTCAATAAATAAAAACGTCAGTTCTGTCAGTATAATAGTGCTGAACCGAAGGACCGACGTGTTAGCATCATTAGCTTGTTATAAGTCATTTATAAGTTTTAATTTCTAAATATATTTGTATTTTTTTATACACAATTGTATTCATTCTTTAGTTTTTTTTTTACATAGTTTTAGTAAAGAAGGTTCTGGAATATCAATAAACCTTCTGCCATAATCTGCTAATTATTTATCATAGTTATACAATTTATCATTGTCACATATACTGGCCGAATACACTAAAACACCTGAACGGGTCGTCGGTCTGTTTAAGGCTACGCAGACGAACACACAGGATCATTTCAGTACAGTGTCTCCAATTAACCTGTCTGCATGTCTTTGGAATGTGGGAGGACGCTCGGAATCCACGCAGACACAGGGAGAACATGCATCAACGTACTGTAGAGCGGCTTACCCGGTATTCAAAGCCGGGACGTTTTGCCGTGAGGCGACAGTGTTAAACCCGTAACCATAGCGACAGCTTTCGTTCACTTCGTTATTAGTAGAGTAGTATTAATAGTACTAGTTCTTATAATAGTTGTGGATCCAATAAAGGGAATAAATCCAGAGATACTAGTCATACTAGTTATACTAGTTTTTCTCCCGGTTATATAGTTGAAAGCTAACAAAAGCAATTGTTTTGGTCGTTCTGTTTCTTAGGCCGGCGTTTGCATGTGGCGGAAACATCACCGGGGTTTCGGGGCTCATCGGGAGTCCGGGTTACCCCGGAGTTTACCCACCTAACACCAAATGCGTGTGGAAAATCACAGTAAGTGTTATAGAATCATTTATCCGAGACGGATCTTTTGTTTTGAAAGGTTTTTTTGTTTTTTTTGATGATCAAATCGTCCAGCAGCATCTTCGGTTCATTATGGTGCACAAATTGAATCCGGTCAAGGAAATGAACTAGAAACAGTGACATCTACTGGTGGAACATAAGACCGTCAATCTATAGCTGATGCGTTAATCCGATCTGAACGTGTTTTATAGTAAAAGTTACATTGAAGTTTTTCATCTGAGCGTTTATTATTATTGAAGTTTTATTACACCCTGTCCGCAGGTACCTCAGGGTAAAGTCGTGGCCCTCAGCTTACGAGCCCTCGACCTGGAGGACGACGCCCTGTGCCGATACGACCACGTGGACGTCTACGACGGCTTCATCAGCGGTCAGCGGCTCGGGCGCTTCTGCGGCACCGCCAGGCCCGCCGCGCTGGTCTCCAGTAGCAACAGGATGCAAGTCGTGATGGTCTCGGACGCCAACACAGCCGGCGGCGGCTTCGTTGCCGCCTACGCCGCGGTCCGGCCGAATGCCAGGGGTAAGATCGGCACACACACACACACAAACAAACATTAGCAGAGCCAGGATTCAAACCAGGACGCGGTTGTCTGTGATGATATCTGTCTCTAGTAGGAAAGCGTTACTGCGGCGGTCTGTTGGAAAAAACCTCAGGAACCTTAATGACCCCTAACTGGCCAGAGCGCGACTATCCTCCAGGAGTGACATGTTCCTGGCATATTATTGCACCTGAACACCAGGTGAGTTTGTCTTTTATCTTTGTATTATATACACATCGATAGAAATGTTGTGTGAACAGTGATATGAATGATCTGTGTACAGAGCGACATGTATTCATGTATTTAGGGTTCGGTTGCCGTACATTATAAACAGATAAAGAAATAAAACGATTGGAAACAGTGAAAGCAAAGCTTCCGTTTCCAACACAGTTCGGGCGTTGTTGTCTTCTGTCACCACTAGGTGGGAGCAGGGTCTTGTTTTAGAGTCGATCTTGCCATGAACCGATCCCTGATGCGAACGCTCCGACGTTACGACAGGTCATAGAGCTGAAGTTCCAGAAGTTCGACGTGGAGCGGGATAACTACTGTCGCTACGACCACGTGGCGGTCTACAACGGCATGGACGCCGGCGACGGTCACAGGATGGGCAAGTTCTGCGGAGACAGTCCTCCCGCGTAAGTGCTTCCCATCCCGTTGGTTTTTTGACGTTCCGTGGCACGTCGCGGCTGTAACGTCCGACCTCGCGGTGTCTGTTCAGGCCGATCTATTCGGACGGCGCTCATCTCTTCGTCCAGTTCGTGTCTGATCTCAGCCTTACGGCGGACGGCTTCATCGCGCACTACGTCTTTAAAGACAAAAATTTCACCGTCGCTGGATCCCCGACAACCGTCGTTTCAGTCGCTCCAACGACCCCAGCACCCCCCGCACCCCCAGGTTTGTCCTCGCCTCACGAAATAATTAAATATTTGCATCATATAATACGGCTTAAGAGTTAAAGTGGTGGACTATCGATCGGTCACGCCACAGTTCTGTAAAAGTAATAAACGAATATTGAATGTTAAATAAATATTTATGCATGTTTTTGTTTGTTTGTTTGTTTGTTTTTAAACCTCGTGTTGGTCGATGGCGTTTTGCATGTCGCCGTGCATGCTGGGTGATGCGGTTCGTCATATCGCCGATTATCAGCACCCGCCAGATGTGAACGGAGGATGTGAATGAATGGCTGAAGCTTTTTGCATGCGGGATGTTTTCGCGCGGCCAGGCGGGTGATTATAAAGGCTGCTTTTCAGGATGGGGGGAGGGGGGGGGTTATTATTTATACGAATTAGCGGATGCATTCAGACACTTTTGTTATTGTTACTCGGCGTGGTAAAATGACGCCGCGGTTTCTCTCGCCGCGGTTATAATTGTGTGTGTGTGTGTTTCTCTCTTTGCCGCAGTCCTCACATATTCCGAGGCTCTGTGCAGGCAGAAGTGCAGCAGGATCGGAACAATCGAAAGTCATTACTGCTCCAGCAACTTCGGTAAGAGTTTGTTTGTTTGTTTGTTTGCTTGTTTGTTTGTTTGTTTGTTTTCCAGTAAGGAGTCCACCCCCCCTCCTCTCCCATCCTCCTCCAACTGCACCTCGGCTTCCGTGACGTTTGCAGGGGTGTGTTTTCTTAATGCCGTCTCGTTACAGTCCTGACGGCGATGCTCTTCTCAGCCACCATGAGAGAAGAGAATGTGCTCGCCACCTTCTCCATCACCGGCGTCTACAAAGAGGGTGACCTGGCCATCCAGCAGGCCGGCAAGAGCATGAGCACCAAGGTCCTGATCCTGTGTCAAAAATGTCCCCTGGTGCGCCGAGGTGAGTGACACCCGCCCGTTCACACGAGCGCACTGGTCAGTGTGTGTGTGTGGGGGGTTTCACGGTCCACCTTCTGTTGAGAAGTGGGGTCAGGGTTCACGATAGGGTCTAGATATGTGCCCGAGGCGGAGCCAATGTGAAAAACGATATCGTATATCGTAGTCAGGCGATGCCTCAGAGCCTCATCCTAGAATCGAACCCGATGCCCAGAGTTTATTCAGCTGCTGGTCACACATGCGGCTGAAAGAACTGCACGCTGTCACGGCCAGACCGCAGGTTTGTATTCCACTCTCGACACTAATCTGTCATTTTCATGTAGGACAACGATCGCGCGGCAGGTTCCAACGGCGAGGGAGGATCGGGTTCGAGACTCGCGACGTCGACCTGTCTAACCTCAAACAGGCCGATTGTTTGTTTGAGATCAGACACGACACGCCCGATCCTCAATCCTTTATTTAGAATAGCAAATGAAAGCCTGCGGGGCAGCCGAGCAGAACCGGCGTGTTTTGAGAGGGAAAGCTGACACACGCAGAACTCACACCGACGTGAAAATGAGCTGCGGGATTTCAGATCGGGGTGGACGGAAAGTGGCCACGGTGGATAACAGAGATTTGCATGGGTCAGGATGAGAAGGATGCAAAATAAAAACACAACAATAACAACCATGAAGCGACCGTAACGAGGTAGCATGTCGATCGCTCTCGAGGCGCGGTGACGATTCACAATCACAGATGACTCTACAATCGGAGCAAATCAGGGTCGTCATAACTACGGTTCTTCAAAACTAGCGACGCCTTAAGGCGAGTCGTGAGCATGTTCTTCTCCCGCGAGTCCTCATGATGCCTCGAACCGTCGCCACCTCCTACTGACGTGCGATCGACTGCGTTTCATTCACTGATCAGTTCCCTGCGTGTGCGTCTCAAGGTCCGAACTACATCGTCATGGGTCACGTGGACGAGCAGGGACGAGCCGTGGTCACGCCTCACAACTTCGTCATGCCGTACAAGTCCAAGAAGCGGAGCCAGCTGGCCGTGCTGAGCAACATCCGCTGCTGACCACTAGGAGTCGCCTCGGATCCGCAGTCCCAGCCGCTGTCAGATACATTCACCGAGACTTCGCGACCACGAGATTCGAACCGCTTCCGTTCGATTGCTGGGAATGCACCGGAGCGTGATGTCGATGGCTCAACCCTGTGAGTCCTCTGCGCTGGGGTCAAAGATCAAAGATCGGCTATTATTATTGTTTTGCCGACGCTCATTCGCTCGTACCGAAATCCTCGTGTCCGGGTCGCGTAATGACTTCCAGATTCCCCGCAGCACCACACGAGACTGGAAAACGATCCGAAATAATAAATACCACCGTAATAAACACGTTATGCACATTCCTTCATTTCATCATTACTGACCCCAACATCACTACCACCACGACTCCCACAGGAGCCGCACAGTCATGTGCAGGAATGTCGAGAGGAATAAAAAAACCCCACAGGACGTTATTATTACCGTTCCTATAGAGCTGCGGGGAATCTGAAACCGTGGAATGTCCATGCATTTGTTCTCCGATCACTTTATTATGATTTTTGTTTATGAGGGGGTCTGAATGATCAAATGAACAGCGTGTAGACACCAAATAAAGTGTAGAGGAGGAAAGAAAACATTATATATAAAAGTTTTAGCTTTATTATTTTTTTATTTGTAATGTTTATAAATCTGAATCATTTCATGTGACGTCTCTCTAGAAGTTTCAACGAAACTTGCTTCCTAAATAAATCTAAACCGGATAATCAAACACTCGAGTCCAGACTGCACCCGAATCTGCTGCTAATATTGAGCTGAAATGTTCTGCATTTAATAACAAAGAGCAAAAAATCATTCATTCATTCAGTCAACAACCGACCTCCAGACCCTCCAGTAAATAGCAAAGACTTACGACTATAAAGACAGGATACAGACACACATTTACTGACGTTAGCACACAGCAGAGAAAAGATTCTGCGTGTTAGCGTCCGCAGGCTCAGCCCTTGTTCAGACTTCGGCCCATCAGGCAGGCGAACACAGTCATCACCATCTTGGGGTTGACTTCCACCACGTCGTCGGGAAGGGCGTACACCTTGGCGCCGATCTTCCGCGCCACCGAGATGGCGTACCTGTGAAACCGAGACGTTTTATTGTCATCAGTGACGCCGAATCGATTCCTAACACACCCAAACCTCAACTGAAGTCTCGATTAAACATTTCGATTAACACTACAGACGTCATTTTATTCCACGTTACGTCTGTCCAGAACAAATATTACAAACATGACATATAATGGTCATAAAAAGCTGATAAAATCATGTTACTGTACAAGAATAAGAATAAAATCATATTAAAGTACGAATTTGTCGTTCAGGTTGATTTACGCACCGTAACGTTTATTTAACTTATTAACCAGATATTATAATTATCATCTTATTAAATAGATAATGTCACAAATGCTTCATAAATAAAGTTTTATACGGTTTAGCTTTTTTTCCACTTTTCTCCGTGTCTCCTGGAAGCCGTCAGCGAGGTAGCGTGAGGTCAAGCCGGATTTCCTTTACGCTCTTACTTTGCATTGTTGAGTCTGTCGTCGTCTGTCAGCTCTTCTCTTTTTATCATCTCAGGTTTGATGGCGTTGGGCGAAATCGTGCTGATCAGATCCAGAATCGGGAGGCTGGTGCTGATCGATTTGTCCTGGAAAACAAACAAACAAACAGACGCAAAATTAAGCTCGATGTTGATCCAGAGTGAATCATTTACAGAGGAAGCTGAAGTCGGGAGCGCGATGGCTTTAGTGGTTCATCTACTGTGCTAGCGATCAGAACGTCGCCAGTTCTAACCCCCCACCCCCACCCCTCGAGCGACACCCAGAACCCGCAGCTGTACGTCGCTTTGGATAAAGACGTCTGCTAAATGCTAAGAATGTAAATCCAGCTTTACCTCATTCTACCTCGCTGACGGGTTCCAGGAGACTAAAAGAGGTGAAAGAAAACTCGCTTGTGGAATGAACTCGTCTCCAGACGAGGCGACGACATGTTTACTGTCTCTAAGCTAAACCGAAAAATAACCGTCCACAGTTCTGTACCTTATTTATAAAGCATGTATTATAAAATCTACTTAATAAGATGTTAATATTAATATCTGGTTAATAAGATTAATAAACGTTACGGTGTGTAAACTAACCTGAACAAGGAATCTTGACGACGTATAATTGTAGAGATCAGAACTACCGTACGTTAGTATGATTTTATCTGCTTTCATTCTTATTTATTGTACAGTAACATGATTACAATTATCTGCTTATGATGGTTTTCTGGTGATTCTACGATCCCA
Source organism: Hoplisoma paleatum (assembly GCA_028565875.1). Classification (NCBI taxonomy): domain Eukaryota; kingdom Metazoa; phylum Chordata; class Actinopteri; order Siluriformes; family Callichthyidae; genus Hoplisoma; species Hoplisoma paleatum. The sequence continues at coordinate 29,968 of JAOTRQ010053945.1, read as the reverse complement.
ATTTTCCAACAGCGTCCATAGTGTTTTGAAAAGGGACATTTCAGGTTTAACCTGTATTATAATCATTTCCCTGTGGTTAATAAATACGAACAATCTCAGCGTAGTGTCTGGGATATTCCACGAGCTGAACGTCTGACCTTAAAGTTGCTGATGCTGGTGTCCTTTCCTCCCTTCTGTAGCGCACTGTTCACCCAGTCGATTATCATCTGGTCGTTTATTTTCTCTCCGTCGCCGAGGTCCGAGAGAACTTTGACTGTGTACCTGAACACGACAAACAAAACGGTAAACGATTGTTAGTATTGTTAGATTCTCACCAGTCTAACACCAGTTCCTTTTGACCGATGCAGACTACTGCAGACCGTGAAACACCCGACAGGTTAAACTGTGCAGAATTACCTCCTCATGATCTGCCACACCAGCGCCAGCGTGTGCATTTGGTTGCCCTCATTGATATTCTGGCCCCCGATGCCCACCAGTGAAAACTTGGCCTCCGTCCTGCCCAACTCCACCGCGTAATTGCAGTTCTCCATCTGGAAAGCACAAACAGCACTTCATTTCCACGCCATTTGTAATCCGATACATAAACTACATAGCCAAAGTATGTGGACAAGGACTTTTTTTCCTCTCCAATAGCATCCATAGCATAGCCTGGATTGGAAATGACAAACTTTACCCCCTGGAGAAGACAGGGGGGTTAGAGGTCTTGCTCAAAGACCCAGCAGTGGCCACCAATCTTTGGGTTCATAGTGCAAATCTCTACCCACAAGGGTAGACCTACTCTCAGCTCTCCAATGCAGTTGCTTAACCCTCTGAGCCATTGCGGATCCGCGCTTTCCCCAATGCCAACCCTCATCTTTTCATACGTACTTTTTTCATGTGTGAGCCAAAAGGCGGGAACGGTGGGCGGTTCACTTTCTTCCAGTCGACAGGAACCTGGATCTTCTCGTACAGCTGTAGAATGACCAGGCCGTCCGTCAGATCACTGGCGAACAGACAGGCGATGGTTAGCATGAAACGCTTTCGGTAAAGATTCGACTCTGTCACAGGGCCGACGGGTTCTGTCCTAATACAAGCGCATGATTTAAAACAAGGGTGAGAATGTTATTATGACTTCTAGACTTCATGTATGCAGCATAACGTTGGGACACAGATAGAATGTCTACTGTCCTGTTTAGAAGACGACATAGCGACACAACAAATGGCAACACGGCGGAGGCCATCCTCTTACAGATCTAGAGAAGCATTCAGGTTCATTTGTAGCTCTTAAATTTGGCCATATATGCGTGTGTGTGTGAGTCTGACATGTTACTTAGACATCTATTAGGAGCTATGATAGGTCGTAGGCTAACCCTCCGATTAGGACAAGATGTAATAAAGTGATGGGGACGGAAAGACTTCGTAGGAAAGACGACGTAGAATTTTAACACTACATGTAGGTGTTGTTTTAATTCCAAACAAGATTGTTCATTCTATTCGTGCAGCTCTGTAAATGATTACCGATTGGACCATCCATCTACACCAAGTTACACCTGGCACAATTGAGCATCCATTTACGACCACTGTGACCCTAAGTAAACATTGTGTCTTTACATGTGTTTACATATGCAAACCAGCACCGAGCTTCCATATGGAAACAGGACCATTCGTTTCGTGGCTGCACGTCTGTAGCCGTGGTGGAATTTAATATGGGATCCATCTGGATGGAAAGTCCTTGCGATCAGACTATCAGGTGTCAGTGTGCTGAAATCCATTCAGGTCTGTGTGAGTGGCGGCCAGTGAACTGTGGGTACGTTCACCCCTGAGATGCTCCTGTCCCCTGTCCAAATCATAGATGCCTTAATATCCTTCCAACAGATGTGTCAGTGTAGAATGAGCATTACACGCCGATGCCTCGATACAGACTCGTCCAGAGTCTGGTCCGGGGTGTTCAGTAATAATATAATAACATGTGATGAGCAAAACGACCAGATTAGAGTATGAACGGGGTCTTTTCCAATCTGTGTGTCGTTTGTTTGTATGTTTGTTTTTTGATAGACGATCAAACCTGGTCTTATTAAAGTAAACTAGCTTATTAAATTAAACCTTACAATCAAAAAGTTTGTACACCCCCCGTCTTAACAGGACCCAATCTAGTCCAACAGCTGGACCAGCGAGGCAGCTCCATACACTCCATTTTCTAACACACATGGAGACATTGTTTATTTTATTTTTGCATTATTTTTGCACTTATGTATAGCAGATGAGCAGTTGTAGTTCAGGCACCAACAGTCGAGAACAAAACTTTAAAAATCCACAAACTAGCGTTCAGAAAAGTGTCCATCATCGTTTGCCACTGACCCTAATTGGACTTAATTTCTATTCTGTGACTTTTCTATTATACTGAGCAACGGAAGCAAACTTACACATTAGGGATTGATTGTGAGAGACGTAGGTTGACACCCAATTGATAATTGAGCCTCTTGCATGGTCGCTGTGTAACATTTACATTACCTGTAAAGGCGGTTGACGTATGGACTGACACCCAGCGAGTTCATCCAGTTCCTGAAGGTCTTGTCCTCTCGAGATTCTATCGTAGAAACATAAATAAACAGAATAGAAGAATAGAATCGTAACGGCTTGATTCGTCGTTACACATCTACACATGTACAGCACAACGACGTCCTTTCTTTGTGTATCTCGGCTTGTATGGACGTCTGGGTCCGAGCGCCATTACATGTTTAGCCATCGGACATCAACGAATAAAATGAATGATGTTAAAATGAACGGGATTTTAAATAAAATCAATTCTATTATGTTTTTGCAATACCTGAAACGTTCTTGTTGTGTGAACATTTTTCTCCTGAACGTCACTGGAGCTGCTAAATTATCATCATCAATATATTTGATAAAATACTTCGTTTACGATAGTTTGGACACCCATTTTGATCATCATAAAAAAGAATATTATTATATAGTGTATTATTGATTTTATGACTGATGCTGTGGGCTGGTGGAAATCTGAACACGGGCCACAATCGGCCCCCGGGCCAGACTTTGGGCCATTCCTGGTTTACAGCAACAGCGTCCTGTTGGTTTTGAAATGAAATCTAAGACTTTTGTTGGTGTCCCACCTGCACCAGGTGTCAGGAACCGACATAAAGGGGTCAGATAAATCAGATGAATGGGTAATAAAAATCCATTGTTGGGTACAGAATATAACAAACGTCTCACCCTCGAGTCGGGTGACGTCAATGTCCATGTCGTTGTCGGTGGGTTTTTTCAGGGCCGGGTACATGTTGAACAGGTTGGCCACAAAGGCGAGATTGAGCTTGTTGTTTCCAGCGACGACGTCCCGCGGCGAGACGAACTGTCGGCAGTCGAGTAGCGCCGCCTGTCTGAGCATCAGCTCAGCCCTCGCTACCTCATCGGGCTCCTAATAACGGACAACTACACTCAGCATTTCATCATAAATAAAATACAGGTTAAACCTCGGCCCACGTCGTTTACAATCAAGTCAGAAAAAGCTTTAAACGTCATTTTATTCCACTTTACATCTGTCCAGCACAAATATTGGAATCACAGAATCACTAGAAAAACGTTAAAAGCTCATAAAATCATGTAACTGTATAACATGGGTAACAAGAAGGGAATAAAATCTCTGAATTTTACCTTTTAATCATGTTAGAAATTAAATTTCCATAATCAAAATCTAAAATCTCAGTGTGAGTGATTATTTACTGTAAATAAAGTCTAATCACATCATTCTGACATCATTTTTTCACTTCACAGCTCTTTATGGCTGCTTTTTTTTTTTTTTACCTCTGTGGCTCCTAATTTTGTCGTCGCCTCGAACAAACGTCGTGTTTCTGTTTGTGCCTCGTTGGAACGAGTTAATGACGTAGGGTGAGGTTTACCTGTATATATTTATTTATTTATACATTTAAACAAATGAGTAAATGTCAGACAGACGTTGATGCCGGACATGTCGACGGGGATCCGGATCTCGCCCTCTTGGTCTCCTTTGGGTGCGATCTGATTCAGTAGATGGAAATAAGGTCTGCAGTCCTGCAGTGAAGACGAAATTCATCGTTATTATTTGCACCCTCACACATCCGTGCCTTACAGAGGCTCTCAATCAATCTTTCAGGACGGTTTCCTTGCCTCGGTCGGAGGTGTTCAGACTGACTCTTACTCTACACTTTAACCCAAAACTCGGGCTTTACTCTTCGACCCCATGCTTTGACTTTTTGACCCGCTGACTCAACGTACGAACATGATTACTATGAATTAAATTCTCCTACACTCTGACTCTTGACATTGACTCTATACTGTGTCTAAATGCCTTGTCCCTGCACTCTGACTCCATGTCGTGTCTCTACACACTGACTTTATGCTGTAACCCCACACACTGTAAAAGTGGCTGAAACTCTCTACCTTGATATCGTCCCCAAAGTTCTTGATCTTGTCCACACCGGCGTTGGTGAGGTGGAAATTGACCCAGCGTACCAGCAGCTCTTCCGGAGACATTTTCAACATGTCCTCCAACGTCTCGTTTTCTCCAAGCAGACTAAGAAGCGCTACGAACACACATCATGTTTATATCCCCATTATAAACTCATATGAACACAGATCGTTAGCACAGATTAGCATCAAAAGTTAGCGATATTTTTTTAGACAGAACTAGCCTAGCATTTATTCATATTTCTGTTCAGTAGCGCTGTTCTTTCACTTCAGGCTCTATTACTTATTGAGCTGGAAGCCACAAAGTGGAGAAGATTTCGAGTTGGGTTTTATTGTGAAAAGACAGGCGTCTGGGTGCAGCGATGAAATGTGCTGGCTCACCACCATCGAGACTCCAGTTTAAGTCTTAATCTGGTCAGACGTCCAACTTCTCAGACTAAAGAATGAATGGCTGGTTGGAAATTTTGCTTCCATTGAGATGAGATGATAAAATTTCCACAAGAACATTTTGGCTTGTATTTCTAAGGGGCTAAGTGGGTGTATTCATCACAGTAGCAAGATCAGACATTCAACTGGCTCTGGATTCTTTTTCACAGTATCTTGTAGTCAAAGTGGTTCTGGTAAAATTGCTCTACGGACGTTTTGATTTGAAGTCGACAAACCTTCAACCAGAGGCCAGACTTCACGTCTTCCTTGACGGACTGTCTTTGAGGCTTCTGATGTGTTTTCTGGTGCTTATATGATTAGATAAGGCATTGATGGTACATTTTTCCAATCATCTACAGTCCAATCAACCAATTCAATTAACCAATGTACTTTACAACAAATGCTAGTTTTGTGAAGAGGGGTACAGTGCTTTTACAGTAAGCGCCGCAGTCTTCACATCGGCATCCGATCCGTTGTGCGTGCTTAGTTTTAATCTGCGTTTATTGTGGCATTTTTGTAAGAAAGTATAATTTTTGTTATTTAAGCTCCGCGATGTCACCCAACCGCTCTGCAGCTTCTACGGTTTCTGGCAGCGAACCTAAATAGGGCGGGGTTGGGGGTCTGGAATGAAACATCCGCGGTAGGTGAGGGATAAACTATAATCATATACTTGGCATATTGTGCACGCTGAATGCTAATGAAAATAGCCAATCCAAGAGTGAAAGGAAGTTCTGACACCACAATAAGAACATTTCTGTGGGTTCTGGGACGAGTAAAGCTACTTCAGCGGTACACAGCTGCATAGAATGCAAATCAGCAGTCTTTTCTCCAGGTGAGACCAGCCACACATATTAATACTTAATACATGTAAATGTCAACACATTTGGAAGACACCCGAAGACTAGTTACTAGTAAAATGACTTTGTCCAGTCTGACCTTCATTGCGGGAGAGCTCGATGTCCGCAAACAGGCCGATCTTGATGACTTGCCAGAGGAGGCCCAGTACGAGATGAGGGGTTCCAGCTATCATGTCCTGAGCGTCGATGTTCACCACCGTGCAACCGATGGCCGAGGCAGAGTTCAGACCCAGGATCAAATTCTCCTACAATGCAAGACAGATATGAACAAAGATTATCTCAACGGTCAAGAGACAAGCATGACCAAATCTTCTAAACCAGAAGGTGCTAAGTGTCCCAACTAAATGCTGTGCAAGTCTGAACCATCACTAACAATTTCTAATTAATCCATGATACCCACTGAACCACAAGCTTGCTACCCAGTGACATACTCTGACCAAGCTCAAGTTGGTGATTAAAAAGGGGGGGGGAATGCCCTACCAATAATTTAAAGTTTTAAATGTTAGTTCATAATCCATGAACATCTTTTGGAGTAGAGAAAAGTCTTATTGCAAGTCAGCAGTTCAATCCGTGAGCTAGCCAAAGAAGGGAACTAACAGCAGTTCATATACATGTACATATATATTTCAACAGCAGTCTTTCTGCCAAGGTTGGACCGACAATTCGAACTATGACATGATGACATGGAGTGGATGTTTCAAGCAGGACCTTGAAGCTCAAGTAAAGTTTGTCAAAGTTGGTTACACGGAGTTAGTTTGCATTACTGCTAAGCGCTAACTTAGCACGCGTCTCATTTGGCTTATTCATCTAAGAGTTTAGAGTCACCGACGTCATCCTGAGGTGGATGGTATCTTTGTAAAATGCAGAATGTACCATTGTAGATTTGTGAACAAAGGCGTTGCCAACGTCAACCAACCTTTTAAAAAGTACTGCACTGAAAAAACAAGCCTTAATTAAGTTTCAGGGTCTTGTGTTCCCATGATGTTCCTAATTTGCTTTTCAAATCACCCTTATTTGTGAAATCGATTTGCACCGATTGCCAGGTAAGGCCACACCCGCTTAACATAGTAGGAACGTAGTTTGAATTCTGTGTTGCAAGTATGTTGAGGAATTAGATAACCCCAGACTACTTGAACTATGAGGGCTATCACCATGGAGCATATCTTCTGGCTTAAATCGGGCACCGGGAGTCAGACACCATTTCTACCCAATGCACTGAAACATCTGGTCTGAACTTGATGGAACTGAGGATATCATCTCAGACTTTGCTTTTATGATTTAGTTTTTAACATTGAAACATCTGCCGCCTTTAGACTCATTTACACAAGAATTTAAAATTCTCATAGTCAAATGTAGTCAAATCTCTGTAATCCAAATCAAAGAAAGGTGAGCAGCGCTTACAAGGCATCCAAGATTTCATTACGTCCAAATGACTTTGTTTTCTTTGTTCTGGAGCCTTTCCATAGTTCTTTCACTTCCTATGATGGATTGAACCAAGCTTTGAGGCATATATAATTTCACCTACAGCACACGGAATACGTTATTATGTTTTAAACGTGCGATCTCAGACATAGAAAATATATATACAACCCATTTAATTGCTTTAGGGAAGGATCTGATGCAAGCACCCAGACAAACACAGCTTTGGATTCTAGCCTAGTAGGTCTTGCTGCTGTCTTGGCACCCACACGTTTGTTGACAGACAGGCCAGGAGATATTTTCCAATAAACTCGCTCTCGAGCGCATTCACGGCGAGTCCCGACAGCCAAGCAAACGTTTCGAAATTCAACAATCTGTCATCAAACAGCTCTAAAACTGAACATAGTTGTTGAATCTGCCAAATTTAAACTTCTGGGATTCAGGCCAAGGACTGAAGTGTGTTGGCAAGAGCTTGTGTACATTTCTGTACACATAACAGTGCATATTATAAATCACCAAGCACAGACTGAGATTAAATTACTAGTAAATAAGTGTGTTTTTTGGAAAAGAGATGGAGCGTCCAAGTCAGAGACATCAGCAACGAAGATAGAAAGCAAAGGAGTGCAAATAAATACATACAAGGAAATTCACACACAAGTTCTGGGCAGCTAAATACCCAGTTCGTTTAAAAAAAACATTGTCCACTAGTTGGCAGATGTCTCTCTCTTTACATGCGTAATAGCTTTAGAGGCCCACTTTTTTAAGGGGGTCCACAGTAGGGTGGGGGTGACACATTACGACATTGCTGCATCTCTGAATCGTCTCCATCCACACATGAAGACGAGTACTTACAGTACCGGTGAACATCGTCCGTTTCTTGGTGTTGATGACTCTCTCATCAATCGTGTCTGGCTGAGAGTGGTTGATCATTTTGCTTTAAAAAATAAAAACAAAATAAAAAAAATTGTGTGGGAATTTCATTTAAACTAGAAATATAAATACATCAGATTGCAGATACGCGCAGGGTTGCCAAGATATAAAACAATAGAGTGTTACTGGACGGGTACCCAATGGACGTGTATCCAAAACCCAGTTCTAGCTGGTTTAAACCAGATCCTGTGTTCTAATATCTGTCAAGAGTAAATTCCCACGTCCTACTATGCCACTCACAGAAGTATATTAGGATGTTATATAAATGATATTATTATTATGTTTCTGATTTAGTCCATGTGTAAGAATATGTTTGAATCTTCTCTACAAATGAGATTGGAACTCTTTAGGTCTTTTATAAAGCTGGGTTCAATCACAACTTCCCCGGGCACGATGTTTGTCGTTATTGAATAAAAATGATCAAACGTAAGAAGCTCGTGAACAGTTAAATGTGTTCATAATTGTGATCATTACCACAACAGGATCCCATCTTTAACTGACTGGAACAGGTTGTCAGTAGTTGGGTCCATGGGGATGATATGCTTGCAGTCGGGGTCTTCAGCCAAGGCTTTATTGATCCAGTTCACAAAGGCTACTTTCTCTTCATCTGAGGGATTTTACAGAAATAAAAACACACCATCAGTACAAGTGACAGAATGACATTACCACCGGGATTTAGGAACAGCCATAAATGGGCCGTAAAATGACTTCATTTGTGCAATCCGTCTCATGTACCAGGATGGCACGCAGGCTCCAATAATATTTCAGTAGTGATTAAAACATGTGGCTGAATGAAAAATGCGGGATGCAAATGTGATTAAAATGATGAGTTTGTTTGTTGAGTACAAACTGACTGAGCCGCTTGTGATCTCATAATCAGAATCCATGGAAACAGTCCTTCATTTGCAAATCTACCAGTCTCCATTGGGTTCAGGAGGGTTTTCTACACGTCTGTTTCTTTATTGTGAGGTCAAGCATATACTGTAAATCGTATTTCGTCATAGATAAAATGTTATGTGTCATCTCAACAAAGTTTAACGTTTAAAAGTTTTCTATTAACCTCGGAGCTTTCAGTAACATTAGGTGTCTGATAGGTCTTACCAGAATATGAGTGTTGAGTTCCCTCGCTTGAGACTCTGGAGGTTCCTCCGAACGAGTGGATCCCGTCTTTCCTGGAGATGGTCTTGCGAAAGGTTTCTCTCACCTCCTGACTTCTCAGCTCCTGGTAGATCTGATTCAAAAAATGTAACTGCTCATTTTCAGGGTTCTAAAGACCGTAAGCTTAAGCATGTGAATGCCTGTCGATAGTTACCGCCACAAACTCTTCGAAGGAAATCTTCTCGTCTTTGTTTGTGTCTCCGGCGAGGAACTTCTCTGTGATCATTCGCACTTTATACGCTGGGAGGAAGAGGCTGGCCTCACGCAACAGCTCCTGTAACTCGTAATCGCTCACGAAGCCACTTTTGTCGATGTCTGCAGGCGAATCAAGAAAGAAAGAGAGTCATAAATGGACATCTGACCTCCACAAAGAGCGTCCGGGAACTCGGAACCTCTCAGTGTTATGCACCCTGATTCAGAACTAATGAACAGCGAGGTATCTGGAAACGGGTGCAATAGTGCAATGGTGAGTGCCGACTGACCGATTTTGTTGAAGGCCTCTCTGAGCTCCTCCAGGTCCTCTCGAGAAATCTGTGTCCCGTTGTTCTCCATGTTGACCTGTCCACTACTTCTCTCACGCAGCAAAGTACCTAAGACACATAAAAGTCTAATATATGCTGTTCTCCAGAATAAAAACAAACAACAATATGGTGTATGATTTGAACACTTGAGTGTTAAGGGCCTTGTTTAGGAATTTTGTGACCACCTGTTTATGTTGTAGTGTACAGCAAACTTACCTGTAGATCTGCGTCTTTTTCATTTCAAGTATTATAAAAGTATTATTAAAATATTATTAAAATATTTGCTTTTTAACAACAAACTGATTGGAAATCTGATCAATTAGATGTGAGACTTTCTGTAGAATAGGTGGGACATTGCTGCCTAACCAGCAGGTGTTACGCGATCCACATTTCTTCATAAAATAATAACGACGCTTTCTGTGCTAATGGCACTTTAGTTAAGTAGTTTTCTTAAGTTATGTAATTGAGAATTACAGCTCCACTATTAAAAAAATGTCTGTCAAAAAATGATCTTCCCAGTGAAGACAAGAAGTTGCAAAATAAGTGTTTTGTCTTGTATAGGCAGTAAGTTGTGGCAACTTTGGCCGGGTGGGTTTAGAAGCACAAATAATTGTTTCTTGGTACATTAGAAACACATTATATTGTAAGCTTAAAGTTATTACGTATGTTACACATGTTTTCTGTCTGCAGGTGGTCACTTTACTCTGGGGTCTAAGATTAGGTCTAGATTCTAGCTGGTCTCAATGTGCCATTAATATGAAATGTCGGAGATTGTGTCCATTCCAGGCCACTTGAAAAGAACCTCAACATCAAACTTGTTAAAGCTTGCCTTTATGGACCTGAAAAAATTTGACTCCCAAAACACCTTGGCTCAGCGAGAACCACACGTAGTTCACTCTTCATGTATACGTCTGAGGTCTCTTAAACAAAACCACTCTTAAATGGATGCTTCCATGAAGCCACAGAACTTCTAAAACCTCAGATCAGGGGGATCGAGGAACGAGTCACGTGCAAATTCAGTTTGGTTAGTGGATAGATTCATTAAAGGTCCAACTTACCGGCTACATGATCGAGTTATCTATTGGCAGAACCTCTTTGATCATGGGATCATGATTCCAGGTAGACATTTGTCTAAGTCTCACCTGTATGACGTACGTGCGATAATCAAATTCTCTGAAACCATTTGAACCAAAAAAGTAACTAGCTGTCCTGCCATGAATGTACCAAACGGTCCCAATATATGATTTTTTAAATATTGAACTGTAATCAGAAGCGCTGCACAAAATACGTGAAGCGTTAACCCACCTACATTTTTATTTCAAGGTAAACGCACACTAGTAGGTTTAAACTCAGTAAGTGTAAGTAATCAGAACAATATTTTTTGTTTTGTTTTATACGGACCACCCTAAGGGACCCTACTAAAATCCATCACATTCGTAATGATGATGTCTATGTTACAAACCAAATCACAATACGCCGCTAGAATTGGACGTGTATACAGCATTATAGTGAAAAAGTACAGTCTAATAAACTTATGCCTGTTTTTAGCAGTTTTGTTTAAGTAAGTCAAGAGTGCAGAATATAATGCAAGGGTAAAGACGCATCATCATTTGTAATGATGTATTGTTGTTACCGTGGTGATTTACGGTTCGAAAATGAATTGCGTTAGAATTAACGGATCGAGCACTAATCAAACAAGTAACCAACGATACAAATAAGTGGACACGACAGGTGGAAGATTCTAGCAACGTCCTACATAAAAATCTTAGTCCACCATTGCTCACTCAGACACAGAGTTACTAGAAGAAGAATGAAAATGAGAAACTGAAACGATGACGTACCTCTTACTTCACCACGTTTACTCAAGGTTCAATGCCTGGAATCTTCAAGGTCCACAGTCGGAGAAGGAACCTGATTGTACGTAGTGGAGACTAGAGGACAGTGGCCGGGAACAGGAGGAGAACTCGGGCCCTTATGAATCCGGCCAGGGCCGAGCCTCTTTTAACAAATCAGCAGTGAGAGTTTTAAATGAGAGGGTGTGTGTCATGTGTGATTCAGGCAACTCGGTCTGAACGATCTTCTTCACAGGAGAAACCAAAATCACAACAATTTAAATACCATTTTCATACTGCAGCAAAGTGTGACCTAGTCTCACAAGTTTAAAACGTCTGAAGCACCCAACGTGGCTTTTACATCAGCATAATTGGATTCTGTTGTCTGAATGTCCGTTCATCTCTGGCTATCAGAAAAATGTTAGGAACAATTATCATGCACAACATCACCGCTGTTCCAGCCGATTGTCTGACCGGCAGGTGTGTCAACACAACACAATACAACAAATGTTTTTACCCTGCGCATTACAAACTGCACATTATATCAACATCTAAGCAACACAAACACCACTCAGAGTCATTTCAAAGCCAAGGCCAAAAATGGAGAAAAGCCGGGTGAGTGCCAGCAGAGCTTGCAGTCATTCATTTGCATTTGTTTAAATTGGTTGAATCCAGCTGATGACTTGAGGAAGCAGCACAATGCCCATAGATGGAATTCTTTTGTCAGGGAGGAGACAAAAGTCACAAAGGTAAAACAAAAGGTACCAGGTAACATGCGCGACACCCTCAGCTGATTTAATGAGACCCAGACAGACGGACGCATGAATCATTTCACCACAGCACAGTAGTCTAAAGCGATAGGTCAATACGATCTTTAGCAAATGGTGTCCAATTAATCCAGACCACTTGGGGCAGTACTCAAAATGAGTTACAGGTTTTACATTTGGACCGTGACCAACGTTTTATCCATGATTTTTTTATTTTATTGAGGGGCAGCTGTGACCTGGTGGTTAGAGAACCGGGCTTATGATCGGAAGGTTGCCTGTTCCATTCTGAGAGTCGACAGGTCATGATTGAAGTCTCCTTGAGCGAGGCACCCCAAGTGCCGTGGCAAGAATAGGGCTGCACAACACTCAGAAATGTGTGCTCACTACTACCTCCTAGTGTATGTTCATTAGTGTGTGTGAATGTGTGTTTAACTGCATTGATTGGGTTAAAATTGAGGATTTCTAGAAGTATTCTAAATCTAAAATGTATCAGAACAGTATGTGGACACCTAATTATGAGCTTGATGCCATTTCGTTTCCCCCCTCTGATGCCTTATAGTGGATATATAACACTATAAATGGGATTATAAACTTTCGTTTTACTTTATACATTTTTGATATCATGCCATAACTAAGAGCTCTTGGACTCCATCTATCCAACCATCCATTTTCCAGCTTTACTCGTAATTAATTCTATTTAGTGTTACATTGGGTGAATACACTAAACACCTGGAACATTCCATTTCTTGTGGTCTATTTAAATGAAATTTGTCTATAGAAATCTAAATTCTATTCTTTGGTTTTTGATGTAGTTGGAGAGTTTATGATGTATTTGTTCGGTATGTCTTGCCTATTTATTACTGGGTTATTACATTTGTTGTTTTAAATTTTCACTTTATAAATAAAATTGACTGTCATTTTATTCCGTGTTTTATTGTACTTTGTTTATTTCTGTGTTTTACACACATCGCCTAATTTGCACAACAGCAAAGCATCGATAGGGGTATAACGTCAATCTGGCAACCTAGATTAAAAAAGACGTGCCAGCATGATGCCAATTTAAGATTACCATAATAGAAGATTCCCTTCTAATTCTTCAAAATCATATCGCAAGATGATAACAACGACCTGACGAATGCAGTCGGGGTTTAATTCATGTCTGCACCAAACCGACTTCACCACAGCATCTAGTGATGCTGCACCCCTCAACACCCTGAAAAGTGCTACCTTCCAAAAAATAGGCCAAATAAGTAGAAATGTCCATGGACTCAGTGCTAGTCTAGGGAAGGTCATGCCAGAAAAGAGAAGACATGTAAGAGTATCTATGCATCGCTAATAAAGCATCTTAATAAATGAATGAAGGTATTAAAGAAAGCACGTACCTCTCACAGATCCTCCACTTCTTGATTGAAAATGCAATAGCAGCTTTACCTCAGAAGACCCTAAATAATTTCAAAGAATAAGTCTGGATAAATAAGCAAATAAGTCACAACCCAGCTGAGAGAACTAAATTTGGCCAAACGCAACGCAAAGTCTGCACCCGACTGGAAGGCCGATTCTTTTGAGCCATCATCAAGAGGCGTTGTACTTTCACCTTCATTATTCATGGCCCCAAGGATTAGTTACCCAGCTTTTCTTGCTGGACAAAAACACCCCCATGAGAGTCTCCAAAACCTTGTGCACCCATAACAACAACAACAGCTCATTAATGTCTGACCATCGATTTAAGTTGTTCAGACTCTGGTCAAGACCTTCAGGTGATCTGAACATCTATCAGAGAAACGTGTTAAGAAAGTGGATAAATATTTTACTTACTGTATGTTTTGTGTGGGTGATATAAATACTTAGGGAAGGACTGGAGGTTGAAGGGACGTGTGACCACCAGAAGATGGCGCACAAGAACAACAACAACAACACCAATACACTTATATACAGTACAAGGATTTTAAAGTGTTTGGACACCTTTTCTAATATTGTGTAGTAGATTTTATTGGAGGATTATGTTTTTTGACACAAACATAGTAATATGTTAAAAAGTTATTGTGGGTGTTTTAGAGTTATAGTGGAGTGTGTTAGAGTGATTGGTGATCGGTGTGCACTACACATTACCATGTTATTAATAAATGAGATAATGGCCCTGGAATAATGTATAGTTTATTTACTTTACAGTACAAGTTATATTGACTTTTACAGTAGAAATATGAACTTTTACAGTAAAATAGTGAACTTTACAGTTTAATAATGAATGTTCACAGTTCTACTATGAAGGTTCGTAGTACAGGTACATAGTTTCATTGAGGTGTTCCAACCAAGATCAGAATCAGTGTCTGTAGATGAATAAAAGTATCCAAAAAGGCTTGTGTTATCGTTTTTAGTGGTTTTATTTAAGCTTTTTATTATTATTCTGCTGTTTTAGTGTACATTTCAATGTGATAAACTTAGCCACAAAATAGTAATAGTAGTAATAAAGAATTTTAAAACTTTGGACAGTACAGAATTCTCTACCAACAATTTTACAAGCATAAACAACAAATAATCAAAATGGCAGCTCCACGAATCATTAAAATGCCAAGATAAAAGCAAAGTTTGAGACTTTGTGGACCATACGAGGGTTTAATTAACATTTAATCAATATATTATTTTACTTAATTATAAATATTAATGTAATATTCGTGTATATTGCTTAGTTCAACCAGTTTGTGCAACGATATTGTTATGTGTTCCTACACGAGCTTCAAATTCTTCGTGTTTACTTCGTTGTTACTCGGGTAACAAACCAGACAACAATAAAACTTGTTTTATTACTTTAAGCAAACACGAATGAAAGCAAGTTTACGTGTAAATACTAACATGATAAGTAGTATGGAACGCTAATAATCGCGTCGGTTATCTGATGCATACTACTTAGTACGTTAGTACGCATCATCACAGGCATCATCACAACGCTTCTGCGCCTGCGCGGGCTAAGACGCCGCGTGCGTTTGACGGACATTATTTTCGACCAATCAGAATTGTGTATGGCAAAGCATTGACCAATCGCTGAGGCGCAGGGGGCGGAATCTGTGTGCGTGAGAGCTCTGATTGAATTGCGGTCCGGGTAGTAAACAGGCAGCTACTACTGCCTATTCAGTCAGTGCTTTATGCAATGCGTTATACCAGCACTGAGGCTTTTACTGCAGTCTTGTGGGGTTGCAAGGATGCCAGAAGCCCATGTTGCCTCCAGGACTTACATCTCCATCTGGATGGGGCATTGTACAGCATTTTGGATCTCTGTGATGCTTTTTAAGGACGTATATACACATTAATGGACTGAATGGACGTAAACAGGGCTCCTGAGCAACCCTTGACCTTCTGACTCGTTATCCTTTTGTCGATCCTAAATGAAAAAGAAGTCCTATCTGATTAAACCCTCATGGGAGCGAGAGAGTTCTGGAAGGAGGTCCGGGACCCTCCTCAGGAAGCCCGGCAAGATCGTCGGCAATCCCGGGTTGGTGGTCAAAGTCCTGAGTCGGAAGAAGACCGTCGTGTTTTTTGTTTACTTCGTCCTCGTGGCGCTCATCATGCTCAACCTGGCTAGCTACAAATGGCCCGGCGAGCAGCAACAGTGCACGCTTCAGAAAAGAAACAACCCGAACGTCAATCGGTTGAACCTCCGCTACACCGACAGGGCTCCGGCGGTGAAGAGCAAACAACTAGTGTACATCTTGACCACCTGGAGGTCCGGCTCGTCTTTCTTCGGCGAGCTCTTCAACCAGAACCCAGGAGTCTTCTTTCTCTACGAGCCTTTGTGGCACATCTGGCAAAAACTTTACCCAGGAGACGCTCTTTCGCTCCAAGGAGCTGAACGGGACATGCTCCGTGCCCTCTATAAGTGCGACTTCTCAGTTTTCCAGTTGTACAGCAATCAAGGAGAGAAGAACATGACTACGTTTCAAGTCTTCGGCGCCACCTTAAATAAGGTCATCTGCTCATACCCTTTGTGCTCATCCTACAGGAAGGACAGGGTAGGACTGGTGGACGAAAAGGTTTGTCGACGATGCCCCCCTCAGAGCCTCGAAGATCTGGAGAAAGAGTGTCTCAAATACGACACTATCGCCATCAAAGGAGTGCGGATCTTAGACATCAACGTCTTGGCACCGTTGATAGAGGACCCATCGATCAATCTTAGAATAATCCACTTGGTCCGGGACCCGCGGGCCGTGACCAGCTCCCGGATCCGGAGCAAACACGGACTGATCCGAGAGAATCTGCAAGTCGTGAGGAGCCGGAATTCCAAAGCACGGCACGTCGCCATGGAGCCGGTGAACCGCCAGGCCGGGAAAAGGGACGCTCAGGATTTCCACTCCATCACGGCGATGGAGGTGATCTGTCAGTATAACTTCCAGACCTTAAAAATGGCCCTCAACCCACCCGGTTGGTTTAAGGGAAAGTACAAGCTGGTACGCTATGAGGACTTGGTGGAAAACCCCATCCAGACCCTGCAGAATGTTTACCGCTTCATCAATCTTTCCGTCGGTCCTGAAATGAAAGCTTTTGTCATGAACATGACCAGCGGGAACAACTCTTGGGGGACGCCATTCCAGGTTTCATCCAGGAACGCCACCATGGCTCTGAGCGCCTGGAGGACCTTGCTGACCTTCCCACAGATCCGGCAGGTGGAGGAGTATTGCCGCAAAGCCATGTCGATTCTGGGATACGTTCATGTACGCAGTATGTGGGAGGCCAGAGATTTGAGCAGGAATCTCATCACATTTTCCAAGTTGTAAAACGTCTTTAAAAACTTTACACACTTTTTAAAAATATTTTTGGGTTTTGAAACCATTGACGGCAGGAGGACCGATCGATGCAGCTGGAAGAGTCCAGCTGTTGCCTGGAAGAGTCCAGCTATTGGACGCTAAGAGAAGCTTTACGAAGAAGAAGCTGATGTAATGATGATGACGTGGAAGCGCTTTTTGCTTGTAGAATTTAAAATGCTACGATGTCGGGAAAATGCAGCTCACATGAACGTGTGTAGTGAAGTGTTTTAAAAATGGTTAATAATTACAGTTTTGTGGGGTAAGAACCTTGTATTAATGATTATAAACGTTACAATTGTGTTTCAACACTATTCTGTAGGGATGTAACGATACACTCAATGTGCACGATGTGATACGATTCACTATACAAGACATATTGAAAACACTAACTACTTTTTATTTATTTAATCCCTTAATTTATTAAAATACTGTGTTTGTGATGCACTTTCTTTATCTAAATAATACTTTATTAAGTATTTAATTAATTATTCATGTAATTAATTTATTTCGTTATTTTATTCATTACGTTTGAGGTGCAAGCTATATTAAATGAAGCCTAGTTCGGCATCTTGGTGGATAGCGGCAGCGCCCTCTGCTGTTTACATTTTGTGAAAAGTAAATATTGATTCATTTATTAATTTACTGATTCGTATCGTGTCGTCTTGAGCATCGTTACATCCAGAGTCTCTCGGTTCTCGGTCATTTTAGTGGACGGGATTGAAGCATGTTTCACTTTTTAAACACTAAAACAATTCAGCAGAAATTTTTGATAGTTGATTATTATTATAATTATTATTTTAGGACAATCAGGACCGGCCGTGCACTTCAGGTAGAACCAGGATGAGTAAAGAATGCGGTTAAAGAAAACATGTCGATAATTTGTGGTTCGGTTTGGATTGTATGATGAACCTGTCCTGGGCCGTGGATATTTTTTGGAATGCAGTCCTTTCACTTTTTGTTATTTTGGGGTTTGGAGATTATCCAGATTTCATCACGGCACAGAGAGCAGAGATCAGTTCACAATAGTTACCAACCTGTTAAAGTGCCTTTTGTGTAACAGTTGTGTAAATGTGGGCTTCTAAAAATTCTTCTATTGTACAGACGGACCAACTTGGAATAAAAGTGTTTTTTATCATTTTTGGTAAATGATTTGTGGCAAAATACCGAACCAGCACAGATTGTGTTAATAACACCGAACCAGCACCGATCGTGTTAATAACACAAACCAGCACCGATCGTGTTAATAACACAAACCAGCACCGATCGTGTTAATAACACTTATAATAACTTGGGACTGCACTAGAGTGCACAGTGCACTGATTTGTGTATCATAGTGGCTAGTCGTCTAGGCTCCATCGACGTGGCCCTGTTATAACTGATGCTGGGTAAACGGTGGAGCTGCACACAGACAGGGGATAGCGGGGATCAGTGCGTGACATGTGCAACATGTGTGGCTCTCCTCAGTCCGGACTGAAAGTTTTCCGCGATATCGACGATACAAAAAGTACAAAATCTGGTCAAACACGCCGTCAAATCCTAATAAAAGAACATTTGTTGGTTTCGGCGCGTCCGACTGCAGGGGAAGATGAAAGCGTGCGGATTTGATCTGCTCCTCAGCAGACACTCAACTGAACGCCTAAAGCTTGTGGGATTCTCTGAAGTGTTTTTGGGGGTAAGGCAGACGAGAGCGAGGTATTGAGCGGTCCTCGTGGGACGAGGGGATGTACAGCGAACATTGAGGGAGCACAAATGGAGACCTGATTGCTCTCGGAGCAGCAACCTCGCCTCACTTAATACACTCCCGCTTTCATCCGGACGTCCTATTATAAATCAGGAGAAGGGATCGACCCAGGGTGCACTGGGGTTTCGGTTAAAGGAACACGAAACCCTCTCTCTCTCTTTTTAACAGCAGAATGGTAGCTAATGGACATCGTGTTCTTTTGAAAAGTCATTCATTCCTTTTATACATCTTTTATACAGCGGGGGGGCTGTAGACTAGGGCTTAGGGTAGAGAATTAGTAAGCCGGAGGATGTCGGCTCAATGCTCAGCACCATTCCAAATGAATCAGATTGAGAGAACGCCAACATGCAAAGCTGTCATCAAAGCAAAACGTGGCTCGTTTGTAGAATCTAAAAGGTACAACATATCATAACATTTTATAACATGTTTACTACACGATTCCAATATTTATCTTGCTGGTGGTTCATTGCAACCCAACACCCGCGGGGTGATGATGATGATGATGATGATGATGATGATGATGATGATGATGATGATGATGATGATGATGATGATGATGCCGCTGTGAACAGAGCCCCGTGAGCGCTTAGAAATTTGAGCGACAAGAGGATTAGTGATGTCACACACCCCCGACGATTAATCGATCCTGTGTGGATGGGGGTTGTACATTAATGTGCTCTATAAGATGCATTACTAATACATGCTGTAACGTTAAGAACGAGGTTTAGTTGTACCTCGTTCCCACCCATGAAACCTCGTGTAACGGTTTGTGTTTGGCGTTTTAACAATTTTCATTCCTGTAGCGATGAAATACGTCTTGTTTATGGGATAATAAGCTCCATGCGGTGCACTGGCGAACCTGTTTTAAATCCTTCAATTCTAAGCAATTTTAAAATATAAACGCTATATTCAGAGAGCATGGAGTGAGCAATCCCAGAATGCAACAGTGCACTGTTCACTAACAAAAAACATAAACATGACGGCTGATGCAAAGCCGCATGTCTTTTCATGTTAATACATCCATCTAGGGTTACGATTATAAAGTTTTATCATCGCTTGGGTGAATACACTAAGCACATGAACAGGTCGTCAGCCTTTTAATTTAATCATTAAGGTCGACTGTGCTGTGTGTTGTAGCTCTGATTTATTTTATTATGCAGTCGATGAGTGCAAATAATTTATATGATTAAATAATAGTGAGCGAAATGGGAACTGTTATACTGTACTTTATTTGCTTCGTGTTAGTTGTATGTTTCTTTATTCATCTGGCAACCCCTGGTTCATGGTTTCGAGCCCTGGACAAGCTTCACATCCAGGCGTCCCCATGTCGTCCACACGCGTCCTACCAGACCCTACCAGACTCTACAAGACCCTACCAGACCCTACAAGACTCTACAAAAACCTACAAGACCCTACAAGACCCGACCAGACCCTACAAGACTCTACAAAAACCTACAAGACCCTACATGACCCGACCAGACCCTACAAGACCCGACCAGACCCTACCAGACTCTACAAGACCCTACAAGACCCGACCAGACCCTACAAGACCCGACCAGACTCTACAAGACCCTACCAGACCCGACCAGACCCTACCAGACTCTACAAGACCCTACCAGACCCTACAAGACCCGACCAGACCCTACCAGACCCTACCAGACCCGACCAGACCCTACAAGACCCTACCAGACCCTACAAGACCCGACCAGACCCTACCAGACCCTACAAGACCCTACCAGACCCTATTAGACCCCACAAGACTCTATTGTACATTGTGCTTGTTAGTTAGTCCGCTCATTGTATGAACAGTATTTATAGAGTGGGTACTTTTTGCTGAGCTGTTTTTACCAAAACTGCTTAAGTCATCACATCTTCCACATCTACGAATCTGTCATTCGTACAGAATAAAGACTTTTACATGATGTTAAGAAGACGGTAGAATGTGTAATCATCACTTTTTTGGGGGGGGGGCGGGGGGTGTACGGTCGACTGCAGCTGAGCCATCAGAGCCGGGGCGAGATGAGAAGATACTTCAGCTCACGTAGGATTCGAGTGAATAGAATATGACGCCGCATTTGTTTCTACACTCCAAAGCTAACAGAAGCTCCAGAGCCGCTTTCACCTTTTATTAAATCCTGAAATCAAGTCTGAAAGTGTCAACGAAGGAAAGAACAGAAGCTTCATACAGAGATGCAGCCAGCGCGTGATTTTTCTTTCTGCTCTTAAACCGTTTCAACAACGGCAGGAAAAGTGTGTTTATACAAATCAAACTTTATAAAGTTCTGAGTAGAAATAGATGCAAGGATCTGTGATGTGACACCTTTACACGTCGTGTACAGAGTTAAACATGAACCCTGAACACTCAGTCCCATCCACCTCATTCTTGTTTATTCGCTGCACTACGACACTTGGTTTTGAATTTTGCCGGCACTTCTCACACACAGGAAGCTTCTGAATCTCGTGTTGTAGTTTAGTCAAGTCAAGTCGCTTTGGATTAAAGCGTCTGCCAAATTCTGAAAACGTAAACAAATGAATGTAAATGTTAAAGACGACGATGCTCGAAAAGGCCCGTGTTGGTTGGAAGAGGATCGCTCGAGTACTCCCCTGACCCCCAACTCCCCCAAACTTCAGAAGCACCTCGATGGTTATGTTAGGACTATGGATGCTCCACTCCGATTCTTCTAGATAGCCGTACCCTACCAGACTCTATCAGACCCTACCAGACCCAACCAGACCCGACCAGACCCTACCAGATCCAACCAGACCCTACAAGGCCCTACCAGACCCGACCAGACTCGAACAGACCAACCAGACCCTACAAGACCCGACCAGACCCTACAAGACCCTACAAGATCCGACGAGACCCTACCAGACCCTACAAGACCCTACAAGGCCCTACCAGACCCGACCAGACTCGACCAGACCCAACCAGACCCTACCAGACCCGACCAGGACATTATTGTTTATAGTGCTTGTTAGTTAGTGCCCATGACGATGTGACTCTCATGAAGAATGTCGTTACACTGTAGAGATATTTATTACAAAAGCACCGTCATGTATATAAAAAGCTACCAGGAAGAAGAAAGAAAGCTCTGCCGACACCTGAAACGACCCGGTCACGCCCGAAAACTAAGCAGCGTGTTGCAAAGAGATCGCTAAATTCAATCCGCCGAGATTTGAAAGTGCAAAAGTGGTTCAACCCATCAGTATCGTATAACTTTGTCTTATGAATAAATCAAATGGTGTTTTAGGTAAATGTGCTGTTTCTTTCTGGAGCTGAGAGAGCTGAGAGAGAGAGCTGAGAGAGAGCTGAGAGAGAGCTGAGAGAGAGAGAGCTGAGAGAGAGAGAGAGCTGAGAGAGAGAGAGAGCTGAGAGAGAGAGAGCTGAGAGAGAGAGAGAGCTGAGAGAGAGCTGAGAGAGAGAGAAAGCTGAGAGAGAGCTGAGAGAGAGAGCGCTGAGAGAGAGCTGAGAGAGAGCGCTGAGTGAGAGCTGAGAGAGAGAGAAAGCTGAGAGAGAGAGCGCTGAGAGAGAGCTGAGAGAGAGAGAGAGCTGCTGCTTACTGACGTCTGGAACTACTCAACCAAATGTCTATAAAATATCACTGATTTTTTAATAACTTCCAGCTTCTTTTGCACACTTACACTGTTGTTATCAGCATTTTGCAGACGCCTTGTAGACAATGTCCAGTCCAAGCGGTGAAGGACCCAACAGCAGCAACCTGGCTGTGGTGAGGTTTCGAACCCGATGTCTTCAAGTAGACCATCCATCCATGATCTCGGGCTTTAAGACCAGCTAGTCATCCTGGTTAAAAGTTAATTAACAAGACATAAACAACCAGGCATGCAAAAAAAACTGATGAAGACCAGCTGGTCAAAACACACCTCGTGCTGGTTGGTTATTTCTTAACTAACTAACTCTTGACCAGTATTGGGTATTTATTTCTTGGTTGACCAGCTGGTTTTGAGCTATTTCTTTTATAGCAGGGAATAAAACAATTCAAATTGCATTGTGAGATTTGCTTATTTGTTATTATGATCGTTTCATGTTATATTTTCTCCTTGATTGTTTAGTATCTGTGTGTTCTTTGTATATATATGTTCTTATTACGTGTTCTTTATGCTGTATGTCCTTATTCGACCAGACCAGTCGGTCACCAATGCTGTTAGTTAACAAGCTACAACTAACCAGCACTGGCTGGTGTTTTAACCAGCTGGTTATTAGCTTGACTTAATTTTTAGCAGGGTTTGCATTCAGCTCCGTCCTGTACATTCTTTCTGACGAGACTTCTGGAATCTAATCAGACTAGATTAACAAGCACGGCGTCTGATAATGAGAATGAACACACGTCAGGTTGATCAGAATCTCGTTTTGTCTGCGGACTTCAAGACGAAGGAAGTTAATAAGAATCGCTAAAAACAAATAGGTACCTGCAGTGTGTCGATTTCACCACAAGAGGGCAATGTGGGCCAAAAATAGTGCCAACACGAACGTTATAGCGGTTCTTAAGTCCATTCAGTCAATGAAGGTAATAAATGTAATAGCCAAAAGTATGTGGACGCCTGACTATGAGCTTATTTTTTACATTAAGCAATACTACTGTACATAAACCTGACTTGACTTGACTTAGTTGACCTCAATCTACCATCCTTAAGAACATCTACGTTCATGAGGTTGCTTTCCATAACACTGCTACAGGACACACGGACAGGTTCCTCTGATTGCTGCTACCTAAGCTGGACAGCCGGACGGACAGATAGACAGAAGGATGTATAGATAGAAAGATGGTCAGATAGACAAGACAGATAAGTGGATGGACAAATAGATGGACAGACAGATAAAAAGATGGATGGACAGATGGACAGACAGATAGAGATGGGTGGACAGATAGACAGATGGATAGAAAGGCAGATGGATGGACAGACAGATAAAGAGATGGGTGGATAGATGGATAGAGAGACAGATGGGTGGACCACCACATAGAGATGGATGAAGAGATAGACAGATGGATAGAGAGACAAATAGATGGACAGACAGATAAACAGATGGACAGACAGATAGAGATGGATGGACAGATAGACAGATGGATAGAAAGACAGATGGATGGACAGACAGATAAAGAGATGGGTGGACAGATGAGACAGATGGGTGGACAGATAGACAGATGGATAGAGAGAGACAGATGGGTGGACAGACAGATAAAGAGATGGGTGGACAGATAGACAGATGGATAGAGAGACAGATGGGTGGACCACCACATAGAGATGGATGAACAGAAAGACAGATGGACAACCAGAAAGACAGACAGATAGACAAACTGATAGACAGATGGATGAACAGACAGGTAAAAAGATGGATGGACAGAAAGACAGATGAATGTTCATCGATCTGTCCATCTGTCTGTCTGTCCATCCATAATATTCACTCTATATCATGTACAACTTTACACACACGTGCTACGGTCATCGAACATCCGGGAAGTTTCAGAGGGCGGGGCTCTGACAAAGTAGGACCCCCCTTGAAGGAGGAGCCTGATTTTTGTCCCCATGGCAACCAGAAGCCTAACGTAAACGCGTCCCGGGTGTCGTGAGCGAGCGGACTCGGTCTCGGTGCCGGAGCGGTCGGTGTCGCGTCTCCGCGCCGCGCCGCGCGTTTCTCTGCTCGGTCGGACTGGAACTTTATAACCGCGACTGTAGTGGATCAGCGGGAGGACCAGAGGGACCCCCTGCCGGCCGGGTGCGCAGCGAGGGCACCGAGAGACAGAAAAGCCGGAGTTTAACGTCTTTATCCCGGGTAAGATTTACACCCCAGCTGCTGCTCCTCCTGCTGCCGCTATCATCCGCTTAATAGCGCTCATATTCACACTCTTTTAACAGTTATAACGCCTGAATGATCCGGAATGAACACTGTGGACCGGAAACTCGGTTGTTTCTGCAACTTTTTGGTGACTTTTCTGGCTCCGGAACACCGTTCACGTGTACGGAACACTGTTAACACGATTCAAAACAAACGGTCTTATAAGCTTCTCTAAATATTTGTAATGCTTTTCAGTGGTTACGTGTTGCTAAGGTGATTTTGTTACGTCACAGTGTTCCGTACAGCTCGAATGACGTCACTCGTGTTGACGCGATTTAAAATAAATAAAAGATCTAAATCTAACAGACATTAAGCTTATATATTTATAAACATTTATGTATTTTAGTGCTTTAAATGAATAAGTAAGTACGGTGTGTGGAACACTGTTAACTACAAAGTTTATAGTCGCAATAATTTAAATAATAAATAAGACAAACGTTTATGTGTTATGTTTTTTTTTATCTCCAAGCCTCGGTTAGATTTTTCTAACTAAACTTTACAATCATATTTGTGTTTTGTTGTTTTTGTTTTTGTTGTTTGACATTTTTATTATTACTTAAATCGAGTTGTTTGTTTGTTTGTTTTTTGTTTATCTGACTAACCTACATTTATCGTTTAGCAAAGGGACACAACACTATTTTCAATACATTTCATTATATAAGCCATAAAAAAAGCTAAGTCATGTGGATCGATCGTGCTAAGCTAACTTTGACTAAAAGCTAATCGTCACTTTAAAATGAAACGGAACGTAAAGTCTAAATAAGCAAATCCTGAACTGTTTTAATGCGGAATTTAGAATGAACTTAAGCAAACACAATTGTTTATTGTGATTTAGTTTAGAACCGGTGATGAACTCCAGTCATTTACGATAAACGCTTGTTTGTTCGCGAGTCTTCTGTTATCAATTCTTTGTACTTTATACGATTTAATACTTCTGTTTTCATCATTTTAAATCTCGGCTCGTAAACAAAACATCGAGGCATCGCTATACACAGGGAGCGACTACTCTTTAACTACAAGCTCTAGTGCACCACCTTGTGGTCTGCGTCGTTTTGACGTGTCGTTAGAACATTTTAGAGGTGCACAAATATATATTTTTAAATTCAAAACACGGAACGGAATCGTAATCATGGTTCCGTGAGACATTCTGGATTGGAAGCTGGATGAATGGAACAGCTGGATCGTGGCGTCCTAATTCGTTTCGCCGCTTGCTTGAACATCTGTGTCCACACAAATCGGGTTAATCTGACCCCCCATAAGCTTCACAACGACGCCCGAGGCACGAAATTCTCGATACTTTCACCCGTCCGGCGTATAAAAGAACCCGCAGGGTGTGAATCTGAGTTCAGCTCGAACCCCGATCGTCCCGAAGCACCAGCGCATTTGCAAACTGCACGACATTTGCATTTTAGGCAGGCGGTTGGGCAGTCACGGTGGCTCAGTGCGTTCCGGTTTGCCTCCCACGGTCCAAAAACATGCAAGAAGGGCAACTTAAAGGCGCAAATTCATCCGTGAGTGTGTGTCGACTCCAGTCGCGAATGTTACCTTAAACGATAAATAAATAAATAGAGTAGCGTCCTTTAGCTAAAGACCCTAAACAGTTTGGGGAAGGCTTGTCTTGGTTTGGCGGTTCGGGCACGACGGGGCGTCACTAAGCTGCACCTGGTGTTCTTGTTATTGCCCTGTGGTTCTAAATCTCAGCGCTGGTGTGATGGTGGAAAATGCTCCTGCTTGCACCCCGGGGGGTCGGTTTAATGTCCCTGCTACAGCTGAGATGGAACCTACATCCTGGTGCTTGGGGTGTAGCGCCTGATAAATAAATAAATAAACAAATAAATCAAAAACAGCTTCTCGCAGTGTGCCGAGAGTTTCCTGGTTTCTTAAGTGGACATCGATAGCGGGCATTAGTATTGTGGAGCGGGGGCGCCGTTGTTCTCCTTGACGTCTGTTTAATTACCACAGGCGGCGGGAAGACTCGCTTCTGTCTGTTGTACCGCCAGCATTATGCTTCTGTGATCAAACATTATCGACTCCGGCACTCGATAAGTGCAGCAGTCGCGGTTTTTCATTTCCAGGCCTCAGCGGCGCTCCGGACGACGGATGCTCGGCCCCTCGGCAGCGTTTCTCCTGCTGGTGGAAGTCGGAAGTCTCCTGGGCTTCTTTTTTTACTTCTTTTTCAAAATAAAAGAACAAGTGTTTTATATATGTGTAAATAATATATATGACTAATGAGGTAGGTACAAACTATGCCAAACTTTTGAATTGATCAAATTGAATGAAACTCTTGTGGTTCGATCTCCTCCCACAGTCCCGAAACATGCAGCTGAGGTGAATCAGAGTATCCACGAATCGTCCATGAGTGTGTTTTTGGTCTCTTTTCTTTCTTCTATTACTTTGTTTTATCTTTTATTTTTTTGCTCCGCGTCTCTGAGCAGTAGATGAGTTGGTGCTCCCACCTAGTGGCGATGGGAGGCAGTGACACCTGAAACGCGTATCGAAAGGAATGCGGTGTTTGTTGTACCAATCTCTATGTACGTGTCGTCCAGGCAATAAACGATCCAATGGACCACCGCTTCCAGTTCCGATACGTCATCGCTACGCAGCTAGCATCAAGCACTAACATCCAGGGGACTCTGGCGTGCACGCGCGCGTGTCCGCGGTTCACGTTAATGCTCGGGAACGGAGCACAAAAGCATAAAAGCTTTCTCGTTATAAGTCATTAACGTTCCTGGTGTCGGAAGGACGAAGACGCGGCGCGTCCGCCCGGCGTCCGTCCTTATCGAGACGCTCGTTGTTAAATCCTTTGTGCTTCCTGTTATCTCCCCAATTACCGGCCGCAATTAAATGTAATGTTGAAGGATGACGCGAGCGCGGCGGTGACGCGAACGCGGCGGTGTCGCTACGTCTCGACTCAAATGCTTTTACCATGTGGAATAAAATCGTTATCTCACGACACTTTTAAATAGTTACTTTAGAGAGAAATGTTTTTCTGACCAGTTCTTATTGCTGATAAGTGCGGGGGGGAGAGTCGGTTTGATGGGAAGAGGAGGAGGTGGTAAAGGAGGAGGAGGTGAAGGAGGAGGAGGCGGTGGTGAAGGAGGAGGAGGAGGAGGTGAAGGGGTGGTGGAGGAGGAGGTGGTGGTGAAGGAGGAGGAGGTGGAGGAGGAGGTGGTGAAGGAGGAGGAGGTAGTGGTGGAGGAGGTGAAGGAGGAGGTGGTGAAGGAGGTGGAGGAGGAGGTGGTGAAGGAGGAGGTGGTGGTGAAGGAGGTGGTGAAGGAGGAGGAGGTGAAGGAGGAGGTGGTGGTGAAGGAGGAGGTGGTGGTGAAGGAGGAGGAGGTGAAGGAGGAGGTGGTGGTGAAGGAGGAAGAGATGGGGAAGGAGGAGGAGGAGGAGATGTAGGTGGTGTAGCAACCTGCCCCACTGATTCCCTGAACCTCAACCTGAGGGAGCCACTGGATGTTCGTCTCGTCTCTGGGGTTCATAAAATGTAGTAAACACACAATGAAATGTAATAAACATGTTATAAACATGTGATAACATGTAATAAACTTACACCAAAATGCAGTAAACACAAGATGAACAATAAGAAGTTTCATTTTATATTTTCAATTTTAAAAACTGAACCTTGGAGAATTGCATCAGCACCCCCTGCTGTTTAAAGTAAACATTGCATGATCTTAATTGCTTCTTTGCGATTCCGAGTAACTTGTGACATCACACGTTGTTTCTTCAGGGCGAGCGAGCCGTTTCCTGGACGATGCCCGGCGCCGACCTCGTGTTCGTTTAACCCCCCGAAGGATCATGGGGGCGGATGAGTTTGAGGACGAGGACGTGGGCCCCGGCGCTCAGCGCGGCCGGACGTAGGTGACGACCGCCGGTGCTCGGGCACGTTCCGCCGTCCAGCATGTTCCGCCTGCCGTCGCTAAAGCTGGCCCGCGCCTACCGCTGCGGCAAGCTAGTCCTGGCGGCGGCGCTCTTCGCGGTCCTGCTGCTGAACAGCCACAACCTGCTGGCGTCCTTCCAGAGGAACGAGCTGACCGACCGGCGCTTCGTGGGTCTCAACAAGTGCCCGGCGTGTTTCGGGACCAGCTGGTGCCGTAAGTTCACGAACGGTCAGGTGACCTTCGAGACGTGGGGGCGCCTTCGCTTCCTGGACTTCTTCAACGTGAAGAACGTGTACTTTGCGCAGTACGGCGAGCCGCGCGAGGGCACCCGCCGCGTGGTCCTCAAGCGCCTGGGATCCAATCAGGAGCTGGCCGAGATCGACCAGAAGATCTGCCGGAGGTCCACGGGGAAACCGCGCTGCGACCTGGTGCAGGCCACCTACCGGACGGAGTTCGCGCGGCTGAACGGCGATGTGCGCCTCCTCACCCCCGAGGTCGTGGAGGGCTGGTCCGACCTGGTGCACTGCCCCTCGCAGAGGCTGCTGGACCGCCTGGTCAGGAGGTACGCCGAGACCAAGGACTCCGGAAGCTTCCTCCTGAAGAACCTCAAGGACACCGAGAGGATGCAGCTGCTCATGACGCTGGCCTTCAACCCTGAACCTCTCGTACTGCAGGTATAATCTCTTCTCACACACACGCATGCACGCACGCACACACGCATGCACGCACGCACGCACGCACACACACACACACACGCATGCACGCACGCACACACACACACACACACAGTGAGCGTTGTGCGTCAGTACATATAAGCAGTGCTACACTGATATCTGCATGGATATACAGGGACAGAGTACTCTAACTACAAGCATGTTTTGATGGCTGTAGTGCGCCCCCTTGTGGTCCGCATCTCATCCTGACGTGTCGCTAGAAGACTCAATAATGTAAATAGTTCTGAATCGATTCTGAATCGATACACTCCGTTACCGTCGGGATCCCACATTCCACCCACCGTCGTCTTTGTTCCGGAATCAGGAAATCCATTCCGATTTCTCTCCCCGCTGCCCCCGGGCCCCCGCTGCCCCCCGGGCCCCCGATGCCCCCCGTGCCCCGGGGTCCGGGATGTGTTGAATCAGCTCTCCACTTCTCTTCTGTAGCTTCTGAGTCTGGCAGGTTTGTAACGGTGACGTTTGGGCCCCCGCTGCGTGTCCACAGTTCAAGTATTTTTAACCCCTCTGACTGAAAAACAACCTCATGCTGTGCAGTGCCGTGTGTGTGTGTGTGTGTGTGTGTGTGTGTGTGTGTGTGTGTGTGTGTGTGTGTGTGTGTGTGTGTGTGTG
>JAOTRQ010053934.1:0-14709 GCA_028565875.1 Hoplisoma paleatum | reverse complement strand
CGTTGGCTGACCCTGCACTCTGACCCCCAACTTCCAGACAAGTTGGGATATGCGAAGAGAAACATTTCGTTGTACTGTACATCTGTAATGGCAAATAAAAATTTCAATTTAATTTAAAAAAGAGACTCAGTTAGATCAATGCGACAAGACAATTTGATTTGGATCCAAGAACAGACTGCAAGCTGGCAACAGAAGGCAAAACAAATTGCAATTGACCTTCCATTCTTTATACACGCCAAACCTTCACACTGTATATGTTAATGTTAATTCGTCTAGCAGCAACACCCAAGCATTACTTGCTTACACTCAGGCCAGGTGCCGGCCTCCAACTTACCCCATATCTGCTACAGTGCTTATTTCTGATGAAACTTGATGATACTCAGAGAACATTACATGAGCAGAAAACCCAATGGAACATGGCAAAATGTCAGGTTGAATTTACTGTAAATCTGTAGGACCTCTAGCTGGAGCAGCATCTATGTTATTTAAAAACTAAATTTAAACCTAATTGCTATGAAAGATGAAAGCATTCCACTGCCTCGTCTCTTTTCCCTATAGAAGAAATGTGAAAGAAAGATTTTCAAGCTTCCATTATCACCAAAATTGTAATTACAAGGTTTTGGCTTTTTCAGTGAGATCTGTTGGGCAGAACACCCAGTAACTTTGCAGTGCTGTGGCTGCCTATGTAGCAAATTTATAATGTATATATATAAACAAAATGTATGCGGTCAAACCAAGTTTTTCTAAGTTGATGTAACCAAAGCTGGCATTAAGTTTAAAAGCTTTCATTGTTGTAACAATAGTAGTGTCGTCCAGCATTACCCACAATCTGTAATTTGTAGTGGAAGGGTCTGATTTGCTAACAACTGTAGTTAGACTATGTGCCATTTCAGGAACATTAAATCAACTACAAATTTACTGTTGAGTTAAAAAAAAACAGTGTTGCACATCATTTAGTGAAATCAGTATCCATCTTATTGCTGTAGTATAAGTTAATCTTACTATACACATTTTACTCTAATTTAGACGAGAGGAAGCTCATGATTACACAACAAATTCCTTTAAACGATCATCTGTTTCTTTTGGCAATTTATGTGTCAGTCTGTAATGCCTAAATGGTTTTAAACTTGTCAAGCTTTGCCTTGTATTTAGTCCAGCCGGTTTCTTTTAATACATCACTCGGATAAACTTTAATTCCTTTGCTTCACTCTGTAAACATAATTTAAAATCTATAAATGTACAGAATGCTTTGTCAGTACATTTCTGCAGGTGAGTGTACACATCATTTCAATGACACGTTACGTTAAGCCTGTTTTAGAACTCTGAGTAAGCATCTACAAACAAATGTACTCACTGTGCGTTATAATATAATGCACTCTAGGATTAATGCTTGCAAAGTTCTCACACCCATGCTGACTGTTAGCAATTTTCTTTCAAAATCTTCTTCAAAATGACCAGCTCATATTTTTATAATCCTTCAGTGGCAAATTTGTTTTAAAAAGAATAATGTCTTCAGCCAGTCACGTGTTCAGTCCAACCCCATTTACCATGGTAGGTTAATTACATAGAGGCCTATACACTGTCGCCTCACAGCAAGAAGTCCCGGGTTCGATCCCCGGGTCGGGCTGGGGACTTTCTGTGCAGAGTTTGCATGTTCTCCCCGTGTCAGCGTGGGTTTCCTCCGGGTGCTCCGGTTTCCTCCCACAGTCCAAATACATGCACTAGGTTGATCGGGAATGTGAAATTGTGTCCAGTGGTCTCACAAGTTCCCACCACTTATTGGTGGTTGTCGTCAGGAAGGGCATCCGAACGGAAAACTCTGCTCCAAACATTAACGTCCGACCCCAGGAACCGGGAAAACAGACCATAAATGAATAGAGAGAGAGATATTGGTAAGCAGTTCTTTATTTAGTCATTAATGATTTTGTGATACAGGAAACTGAACAGTGTTTAATAAAGCATTGGATAAGTTTGATCAATATTAATCACAACTGTGCAGGAATTAAATAATTTTTATGAAGTCTTTCTCAAAAGTTAGTTTCTCTTAGTGTTTCTTAGTTATTTAGTATTGCTGTTGTTACTCTAACACAACCAAGGATGTCCACTTGTCAGAAGTCAATGAAAGGTCCTACCCAAGCATGCTTGTTACAGAAGAAATGACCATCATGGGATACCACAGCATTTGAAAAAAGTAGTGAAAGAGGAAAGAAAAGGACATATTTTTAGATTTAAATTACAACGTAGGAAGAGTTGCCCTGCTCAATTTGAATGGCCCAGAACAGGAATGGCATGATGGTAGCACATATACTGCCAAACTCCACCTTGGTTCCTCCTTTGCTGCCCTTTCTATGGCCCTCCATCTCCTGAGAGAGCTAAAACTTGAGCATGGTATCGTTGTCAGTCCAGTCCAGCTTTTCCCTCGCCTCAGTTAGTGCTTACATCCTAGCAATGATGAAAGATGTTCTGGTTCTAAAGCCGCACTATGTGGTGAACCACCTTCATTTGTTGCATGGAGAAAGAGAAGAAGGTCGTGGTGGCTCAGCTTTCCCAGAGATAAATTATGTAGTGTGACACACACAAAAAATGTCACCCCCTATTGTATTTGGTTTCAGCCGAGCAGTGGATTTCCATGTTTAGAGGGTAACGAAAACCCTGCCGTTCAGATGAGTTCTTAATCTATGATTGTTCATGTCTGGATTACTGGATTGTAACACCAGCACTGGAAATGATGATTAGAACTGCAAGGTTAGAACTGTTTTCCCCCAGACATAACGGCCACCTAAAGAGGTAAAACTTCCGACCGATACTTTTCAAAGCCGGATTTATTTCCTGCTTTAGTGGAGAATTCTGTGGTCATTGCAGGGATGAGTGGAGTTAAATGGAGTTTCTCATGCTTTTTATTGCTTGTGCAATGCATCATTCTTTTTTGGAGAATGGTCTTTATATGTTTAAATTTGATTAATTATTGGCTGACTCATTAATCAATAACAAAAATCAAATACCGGTAAATAAATAAGAACAATGCTGCGACATAATGATTGTACACCCTGGCTGCAAATAGCAAACATGGTAGGGCTCGATGCAGAGCTTGCTAGATGTGGACATCATGCTGTGAGAACGGTCAGAAAAATCAATATTTATTTTAATTTTAGAATTCAGAATATTTCTAAATTTCATATACATGTTAGGAATGATTCATCTACATTTAACCCAATCTGTGCAGTGAAACACACTAAAGAGCAGCATGTGAGCACACATGACGGGCACAATGGGCAGCCCTAGCCACAATGCCTAAAGAGCAGTTAGGGGTTCGGAAGTGCCATGCTCAAGGGCACTTTAGTCGTAAACTGTTTACTCTCTGAATAAAATTGGCAACATTCCGATCACATACTCAGTTCGCCAACTACCAGCCACGACTGAACCATAATGCATGTCATAGAATATAGAAACAAATCAAATTAAATCATGAATGTGTGATAGATTTTGACATTAAAGATGCAACAACAAAACATTTTTGTTGGTTATGGATCAAGTATGTCTACAGATTATAATGTATTAATGGTACAACAACAAATATAATTATTATTACATATTACAAGCAAAAACTTTGCTAAATAAAAGGATATCAAAAGCTTAGAGCTGAAATATTTATCGCAGTGATAAAAATGAGAATAAATTGGATGTGGCTTTAAAGGTTTACATAGAAAATGTTGGTAAAATAGTTGTTTCAGGCAATTTATTTATACATTTATAGATTAAAAATCTTTTTCATTTTGTTCATTTACTTACAGTTACAGTTAAAGATGATCCATAAATCAAGACTTGTGTCTCAGACAATGTTCCAAACAAATATTTAAACACACCTAAATACCTTTGAAGGTTTATGTGAACTTTTATGGCAGTGAGTTTTCTTCCCCTAACATATCATCATAAAGTCTTTGACTGTGTATCACGTAGACTTATTTGATCTAGAAATAATTATCATAGACCCTATAAGACCATACATTAATTTTATGAGCTCAAATGAGCTCATCAAAAAAGCAAACATTTATAATTACTGAGCTGTTTGTTTTATATTTGCCATATGGAAGAAAGAAAGCTGGAATCGGATATTACCTCCAAAGTCGAAATAGTTGTCAGCAGAGATAGTGGTTAGGTATCGAGACTGCCTGCAAGTAGTAAGTATGACTGCTAAGTCTTAATTAAGTACACCCATAAAGAGTATTTTAAGAGCAATGCTCGTGTTCTCAGTAGTTGAAAGTGTTTTGAAGTTTTAACATATACTCTTATTCTCTTCAGGAGTCTCACTAGCTGCTCTTTAGATGAGGATGCTGTGGGTTGGTTGGCCATTTTCAGCCACTTGCAAAAAAAGAGAAGAAAAAAAAAAGTGCTGTGTAGCAGGGTAGCATGTAATCCAGTTTTCTTTTTTAGTTTAGGGAGGGGAAAAGATGCTGTGGGATGTCTCCTGAAGGACTTTCGATGGAGAGCGTCAGGATTGGTGGATGGCTTTGCTTGACATGGCCTCCTGCCAAGCCCTTATGTCTTTATATACTGTTAACAAGAATCCATCCAGTCCCGAGAGTCTCTCTGCACCGACCCTCTCATTCTCCTCCTCTTCTGCCTCACTCCTCACCTCTTCTTCTGACCTCTAGCTGCCTCTTTATACTGCTGAGTCTTGTTCTCCATCAGAGCAAGTCCAAATAAAGACAACAAAGCACATTTCACAGAAAAAAAGATCTTCTACCAGTTGCTTGTTGATTTGTGGGTTAAACAAAACATGCCACAACAGATGTTGCTCCTTTCGGTGGTGTCCGTGTGGCTTTTGGTTGGGTGCTTCCTAGCCGATGCTACTTACTACAGTCACCACTTGTACAACCGGCATTTGTACAACTACCGTACCCGCATGTACAACCACCATTCCAGCATGGACAACCAGTTACCCCCAGAGGTTCCAACAGAGGTTCAGGTAGCAGTGGCAGAAGAAGCAGCAGAAGAAGCACCACCACCACCACCCCCACGCATCTTTTATGGGATCATGTTTGATGCCGGCAGCACTGGTACTCGCATCCACATCTACAGGTTCATTCAGAAGGACCCAGGTGAGTTCTTTGTCTTTTAAAATATCTTCTCTCATAAAAAAGTCTTTTATTCGTATATTTTTGTTTGATAAGTTGCACTAATTCCTTTAGTCCACCTTCTTCTTAGGATGTCTGAACTCATAATGATCCCGTAAAAACCCTGCTGTGTCAACTTCTTCTAGCTCTCTCTCTCGCTTTCTCTCTCTCTCTTGCTATCTCTATCTTCCTTGCTCACTTCTCAGCATTCTCAGCAGACCATGTGTATGCAGTGAGGTATTACTGCAGGCTTATTCACTATGTGGTGCTAAAGCAAACAAAAAAAATTTGAGTGGAAAGAGACAGGGAAATCTGCAGATCAGACAAGGAAAGATAGCGAAAAATGTAGGAGTCAGCACTTTCCGAAGTATGCAGTCAGAATTTTGGATCGAAAAGTTTTAGTCTTAGTGAGACATAGCATCAACCGAAACCACTAGTAATTTGTCTGTGTGGAAAACCCATTGTGGTCACCATATCTAATTACAACGGCTGTTTGCAAATTAAACAATGGCTAAAGGTCTAAGTGAAGCGTACGCAGTTAATGCTAATATGCACCTTTGAACATACATTTGTTTGTTGTGTGTGACTTTAACAGCTGGACTTCCTGTACTTGACAATGAAATGTATAATGCGGTCAAGCCTGGACTTTCAGCATATGGAGATAATCCTGAAGTGGTAAGCACATCTCCTTCCAACACATTATTACAGGCAATGTTACTGCGATTATATTGTAATAGATCAGAGTTTTTCCACTAGTCTTGACCTAAAGTCTAGACAACAGGAGCATGTCATTATTTCCCAAGACTAATAATAATATGGTCAGTAGTGGATTCTGTTTAACAGACCATCCAGCAAATTACCAAAGTATCACTTCAGTCTCTGACCAGTCAGTTATTTTTACAGTGGAATATGTACTTTTCCTATTTGGCATTAACCACAAATAGAACCGGCTAACTGGGCTTAAATCACCAGCGCTGCCTCCTGAGTTCCTAAATAAACACAAACTTGTGGAAAATAATCCCTTCCATTCATTTCCTTTATTTGCAGTTATGATAAACTTTTGCCAGTAATTATTTGTTAGAGGTTTGTGGTTGCTCTAAAACTACATTCTATTCCCAAGCTTTTACACTTCCATGTGTGTATTTATGGTCACTGGGTTCACTGCCTGTATTCAGGGTGGGGACACCATCAGACAGCTGCTGAAAGTGGCAAAAAAGACAATTCCCAAGGAGGACTGGTGGCAGACCCCCGTTTTACTGAAAGCCACTGCTGGCCTGCGTTTGATGCCTCAAGAAAAAGCCCAAGGACTTCTAGAACAGGTACTGAAACGTTCCTACTTATGTTTTCTTCATCAATGCTCTCTTTAGACCGTTTGAAACCACCCATTCTGCCAAAGACAGGAAGATATTGACCGCATTGTGTGAGGTTAAAAGAAGAAACCAGAGAAAAATAAAAGAAGCAAACACTGTTGGTAAAAACAGCTGTTCTGAGGCTGTCTGTAAAATTGCCTTTTGAAATTATTGTATTTTTTTAACCAACACAGCAACCACATATGTGGGTTTTAAACTCTGCCACTTAGAGACGGGAGACATTGTATTGAGACTGCAGAAAGCAGGGTCTGGTTTAATACGAATTATGCTCGGATCTGAACAACAGAAGAGAAATTTGGTGATAGCATAACCGTGCTAACCTTTATTATTGTGTTTGCTTTGTATTTGCAGGTGAAAGAAATCTTTGACGAATCTCCATTCTATGTGCCACAAAACAGTGTCACCATTATGAATGGAGCAAATGAAGGTAAACAAAATATTCAAGCTTTAGAATGTTTAAAATGTTTGTATACAGTAAAAAAAATTCAATTGTTTCTTGTTTAAATACACAATTTGAAAACTACACCTATAACCAACAGGTATAATATAGAAATAAGTGCCTGTCAAATGTTTGAACACACCTTCTCATTCAGTGGTTTCTTTAAAATATTTGTTATTAATTTAATTAATTTATTTTGGCCTTGACCAAGAAACAGAGTGATGAAGTGATGTATGAGATTATCTGGCCTCTATAATCTCAACAATCAAAGTCTTAAATCAAGTTGAGATTGTTTAGAATGGGTGGGATGGAAGTGCAAATCTGCCATCAAATCAAAATATGATTTAATCATGTAAAACGTATTAAAGATGGTTAAACACAAAAACAGTCGTCGGTATTGATCTGCAAAAGAGAACAAATCAAAACATCAAGGAAAATCTCTTAATGATAAGGTGTCCAGACTGGTACTGATACCACAGATCCATTGGCCAGATGTTTGGCTTTAAAGTGTTTGTTGAAAAGAATATATAACATATATAACATATATAACAATATGCATATTATATATCCAAAATGATCAAACAGCTTAAAATAGTTCACAAAAAGCCAAGTATATATAAATGACGTTTATAAGAATCCTTTTATTTTAAATGTCTGCAATATGCTTTTCTTCGAGTGCTTTGGTTTCTTTGCTAAACAAATATTGTCAATAGCGGTGACTAAATCTGTACATGGGTCTGTGTGTATCTGTCCTGTAATGAACTGGTGACCAGACTGAGGTGCTTCCAGTCTTTCTGCTCGACGAAACACATCCTCTATGACCCAGATGAGACAAAAGTGTAGTAGCAGTGTTAGTAGATTGGTGCGTTTGGGAGAAAAAAGACGATGACTACTAAGATCCGCGGCCGGAGGA
Source organism: Hoplisoma paleatum (assembly GCA_028565875.1). Classification (NCBI taxonomy): domain Eukaryota; kingdom Metazoa; phylum Chordata; class Actinopteri; order Siluriformes; family Callichthyidae; genus Hoplisoma; species Hoplisoma paleatum. The sequence continues at coordinate 6,873 of JAOTRQ010053934.1, read as the reverse complement.
GGACAAACTGAACATATAAATCAATGTAATGTAATGTAAGATACTTGTGTTTGTCATTCTGTCCGGCAGCTTTCACTCTGTAAAAGTAACAACCGTGACAGAACATCAGATCTTACAACTACGTCTAGTCATTCTTTAATTTGGGTTTGTTCACTGTTTTTAATGTTAGCTTGCAAGTACAAGAAAATAGCAGTTTATATGGGTTGCAAGTAATATCACATCTCAGACATGTCTGATTACCTGGGCTGGACCCTAATGACCAGGAAATTAGATCAGAAAACACAGAGAACATGAGTCTTAACATACTATGTCAGAGTCGAAACCACTAATAGCATGTGGTAAAGTTATTGCAATGACTCAGTGATGGACTAACAGGCCCAAAGAAGGGTGTAGACTGGCAGAATGAGAATGATTGTGTGATTTTGTGATGAAGAGTTAGTGTTATCTAAACCGGTGCTTGCATACTTTAAACAATGCTGGTAGAATTAAATGCATTAAATACAGGTTCATAAATTAACTAGTAAAAGAAAACAATGTTTTAGTAAACTATGATGTAGAAGTAATAAACCTGTGATAGTTCTTTAAATCTGCTTTTAATGTGGGTTTTTTGGGGCGGTTCCAGATAATAGATAATAGCTTTACTGCTACCGGTATATAAAAAAATTACCTATCCCACATTTTTGCAAATTTATCACGTTTTGTATCTATCAATTATTAATAAAAAACACACACAATTGTGTTAAACACAACAAAATTTGGCTTATAAATGATCATTTTATTTAAAACCATCTAAAATATGAAAGTGAGAATATGAGAATATATTATCTTCCCCTCTACTTCTCAAACCTTAATATATTTTACCTCATTGTGGAGGACTTATTATTTTATACACACTAAACTAAGTCTAAACACACTAAACAATGAAACATTAAGTACAAATATAGAAATGGAAATTATTATAATTTCAAAGACTAAATTACACAATACTATTATCTATTTATCTATTTTACCCTTCAGTCGACTTCGACCCTGGGCTACTCTGTTAACCGTTACCGATCCCCAGAGTATCTCGACAATTACATTTTACGGGGTAGGTTGCCAGGTCTTTCCCCAACCCTGTATCTCTACAGGGATCTTGTGTGTGACTACTGGACAATTTACACATTTCCGATCAACACAGTGCATGTTTTGGATTGTGGGAGGAAACCGGAGTACCCGGAGGAAACCCACGCTGACACGGGGAGAGCATGCAAACTCTGCACAGAAAGTCCCCAGCCCGACCCGGGGATCGAACCCGGGACTTCTTGCTGTAAGGCGACAATGCTGTAACCACTCAGCCAATACTATTATATTTTACATTATTTATCAGTTCATGGTGTATTCTTGCTCTCTCTACAGGAGTGCTGGCCTGGGTTACAGTCAATTTCTTGACAGGTGAGTTATTCTGCATGTTTTGTTATGGTAGTATTAGTGATCGCTACTGGTCGGTGGGTGGAGGAGAGTTTATGTTGGGGTAGGCTGATGAAACACACTTCTCAACTTTTGACTCATTCTTCTGTCCAAAAACTCAGTTACCTCACCTTACCTCATCCTCACCTTCTTCAGACAGAAACCCACAAACTAAATATACTCGACAGCTTCAAGAAATACAAACTACAGAGAAAACGTGATGCTTTCGTTTTCCTGGAGAGAATGAGTTGTGTTTTATTTATATGCTCTCCGCTACAATTTGTGTTACAGGCCATTTGTATGCAAACAGTAGAAAAACTGTGGGTATTTTGGATTTGGGTGGAGGTTCAACCCAGATCACATTTCTCCCCAAATCACAGGTAAGTCTATTGCTAGTTCACATTTATAAATATGACTATTGTATTATTACAACAATACAAACACACACACACACACTTTCTCATAACTGTGTTATATTTGCTCATCTAGAGAACCGTACAACATGCTCCTGTAGACTACATTGCACGTATCAACTTGTTCAACAACACTTATGAGCTTTACAGCCACAGGTATCCTTACTGTAATGACACAATTTACAATAAACAGGTACATTCAAAAATATATAGTTCTAAATTGTTTGTATCCCATATTTACTAGTTATCTTGGAAATGGACTCATGGTAGCCAGACTGGCAACTCTCGGTGCACTGGGATCAGAAGGTAAGCCTTACTAGAGTCCACTTTTATTAAAACAATACTTTTAAACCATCTTTCTGCAAGGTTCTAATATTTCCTATAGTACATATTTATAATAGTTACTTTATTTCCTGTAGATACTGACTGGAAGGTTTTTACAAGTTCTTGTCTACCAAAGAAATTCAGAGAAGACTGGACTTTTGGTGGGATCACTTACAAAGTCAGCGGAATCCCAGATGGTAAAGGGTTAAGCTCTATGTTTGAGATATACTTCCAACATTTCTCGAATTTCTTAGTTCATCTGATTTGATCCTGAATGGCTACAATACTAGATTCGTACCACCTTCCTTGTGGATGGACTAAATCAAATATAATCTTGACTAAATAGCTTATTATTTAGCTAAAATATATTTAAACCTAATATAGTTCAATTATGCTGGAAGGTGGCACATTGACATAGTAGATAATGCTGTTACATCCCAACAAAATTTCCTGGGCTTGAGCTCCGGGCGGGGCAGTCCAAGTACTGTTGATGTTTGCATGCTCTCCTCGTGTTTATGTGTGCTTCTTTTAGGAGCTCCGTTTCCAAAAGATATGACTCCAGGCTAGTTGGAGATATTGCATTGCCCTGTACATACCAAGATACCTAGCCACAGACAAATAGGAAAGTTTGCGGCAGGAACAGCAGTCGTTGACTGACTGACATAAATGATGTGCCAAGTTCAGTATGCGGCCCAGGATCGGCTAAGTGGGAGTATCTGATAGATGAAGACCATTCAGATTGATGGGCTCTCAGTGTTTTATTTACCATGTATTTGCCAAAGGCCAAACTTAACGACGAACCTATTATTCAAGGTTAAATACGTTTTCAGAGAAGGTGTAATTGTGTAGTCTAAAAGTGCATTCAAGAGTTAGCGGTTCTGTGAAATTGTCCACCTCTGAAGAACTTGAACAACAATAATACTGCAAACATTGTATTTAAGTGAAGAGAAAATTGTCGGTTGAGTCTTTAAATGATATAACACTCCCTTACCACAGTCATGTAACCAGGAGATAGTCACCAGGTTGCTTTTTTGCCCGTTTCACATAGCTTACAGCTTATTGGTAACCACTCCCAATTTCGTAATAAGAAATAGCTGACAAGCTTAAATACCAGACTATGAGTAGTCATGTCAGCACATGGTTTTTTTCTCCACTAAATTTATTCAGCTTTGCTCCAGTATGGGCAAGACAGTAGTGCTTCAGGGAGAAATCATGCATCATGGTTAAATATATATGCTTACTAATATGACTGCATGCTGATGACAGACATTACCTTACTGAATTATTTACAGGTTATGCTGGATATAAGCTGTGCTACAATGAGGTGATGCGTGTGGTAAAAGGAGTCATCCACCAGCCTTACGAAGTCAAAGGAAACAGTGTTTTTTATGCCTTCTCCTACTACTACGACAGAGCTGTGGAGTCCGGCCTAATCGGTAACATTTATTTTAAACAGCTTGTGCCAATACTGCATTTTACCGCCGACGTAATTCTATTCTCCATCCATTTCATTTAGGTTATTTGTATATTTGAAATATATAACTGCTTGGAAACGGCATAAACATTACATCTATGGCTTTCTTCCTTAGATGGCAGTCGAGGCGGTGTTGTGGAGGTCAAAGATTTTAAGAAGAAAGCCAAAGAAGGTAAGGCGCCAGAACTTTGGAAGACTTCCTCGTTACCCCAGCACAGTCGGGTCAAACTGTACATAAACTCTCAGTGCTTATTTGCATTCAAGGCTCCCGACAATCGCACGGGCTTCACAAAATAACAGCTTCACCACCACATAAACACACCCTGCCTTTCTCCCACACAAATACCTGACCCTGTGTGTTCGACTACTTATCCATCTGCTCGAAGCCACTACTTTGGCACTATTTAATGTCCTTTGAAAATGGTTATTTTATTGCCATAGTTATCACTCTTGTCAAATGTGCATGCTTTTCTGCTTGAAGGTCAGCATTAGGAAAACAGAAACAAAAACAAACGAAAGAAATCTGGGCACTGGAGAGCTTGAAGTCATTTGGCTTATTTTCAAGGTCCTGTCAGATCTATCACTAAAGCGCCAAAGTTATCTGGAGAAGGTGTGTGTCTTATGTAAGGCTTTTATTTGAATAGTGAGAACACTATCGCACAGTCTTGATGAGACACCTTTGGCGAGTTCTGGACCTCCTCTTCCATTTGACTGATACACTTGTTGCCAGATGTCAAACGGGAAGATCTGAGACTTGAAGACGCATCCTGGACAGAAAAAATAAAGTCTCGGCAAGCTGGCCGAGTTTGCCCTGTGTGGCTTGACACCTTATTATAACATGTGGAACCCAAGCCATGAAACAATTCCTCCTACTCTATAGTCAGTCCTAACAGAGGAAAGCCTCAAAACATTGGACATGATTCTGTTTCCTGGTTTATGACACTGAAAGCAATATGACGCAAAGCAATAGCTTAGAATTTTATGTCATTCTTGACCAGATAGACACAGGTCACAGAAAACCTGACTAATATTTTACCCATTATTTAAATAATTAAGATTGATTTTAAGAGTTACGTTAGCATAAAACCAACAACACAACCATTTAAAGCAGCCAGCACGAATGCCAACTGCTATCAAAGAACACTTTATAACAAGTATATTTCCAAAAATGGATCACTTGTCATATTTTACATGGAAGAAGCTCAAAACAAGTAGGATTTGGTAACCATTGTTACTTTTAAATTCAAGTCTAAAGTTGTTGCAGCTAACTGTTAGCCTGTAATCAGTTACAGGAATAAGCTAATGCTAATCTTCAAAATCAAACTCAAGCAAGATTATACAAGTTGTAGACATAAAACATATTACAATCATAATCATGTGTGCGGAAAGAATGATGACACAGTAGGTAGTGCTACACTGTACCCGAGTACTGATACAACCATAATACAACAATAATCAAACACACACACATAATATAAAATCCAATACCTAAAAGGTTATTTTCTTTTTTGTGTTGTAGTTTGTAACAAAATGACCAAGTACCGTCCCATCAGCCCTTTCTTGTGCATGGACATGACCTACATCACTGTCCTCCTGAAAGAAGGATTCGGCTTCAAGGACAACACAGTTCTGCAGGTAAGCATTTTATTGTCATCGTAAAAGAAGCTCAACCGAATGATTATGGTGTTTGCAAAAGAAATATATTCATGCCATGTTTATCTCTGACAGCTTGCTAAAAAAGTAAACAATGCTGAAACCAGTTGGGCCCTGGGGGCTACTTTTGATTATTTCCACAACCTGAACATCCGCTAAGTCTGCAGACTTTTGGGTGCCTCTGGGTGAAGAAACATCAGTTTGAGGATTGAGGAAACGTGTCTCCACCTCACATTCCTCACCAGTCTTCAACATCTGTGCACTGCATCCACCTCTATCGCCACCCTGTCCACACTACCAAGCATCATACAAAGAACTGTCCATAAAGAGGCGTCTTATTCTCATAAAGATTGCCAGGTCCACATGCTATTGCAATTCCTACTGTACGCATAACCAAGGGTTCGTTTATTTTTACTTTTTCTCCTGCTTTCGTCTCAGTTGAGGCACCGCATGTCTATTTTGGCAGTCTTTGAGTTTGCCATGGCTAGTTCAGTTTAATGCAAGCATTCACAGATTTGCAAAGACCTGGACTTGTGAGGCGGTCAGGATGATCTAGTAATTAAGCAGTGGGATTGATGTAATTGGTTCTTGTTTGTAGAAATTCTTTTCTGACCTATGAATAGGAAATAGCAATTCTTATCCAGCATCGATCATTAAAAAATAATCCAACACCAGTAGCATTTTAAAACCCAGGCTAGCCCGTAATATCTGGTTCAGTCTAGTGTAGTCAGTGCACCTACACTGTAGATGGATTTGATTCAGTGTATGAATTTTGTGTGTGTGTATGTATGTATTTATGTATGTCTGTTTGCTGAGAAGTTCGAGCATCCAAATGTTAGACTGGAAGATTTCAAACGGTAGTTTAACTCATATTCTGGTCATTAACCTATACATATACTTTGAAAGTTACCAAATTGTAAAGAATTTACTGTTTTGTCGATTATTACTCAGGTTTTTACCTTATCTAGTCAGTCATCCGATGATGCTTGCATAAGGCTCGCATTAGCCACAGTACAGGTTAAACACCTCTGCATTGTACGTGGACACCTCCATGGGAACAAGGACATGGCTTTATGCACTCTGTATGCATTTGTGAATTATTGTACAAATATTTATATATGGATATTCTTACCTACATGCACAGAAATACACATTTACCCTCGTTCTTTATTATGTATCCTGTTCACAAGCATTTCTACTAATTTTACTATATGTATGTGTACATTACCCATCACTGTATAGATCAACTATAACTGTTGCTATTCATTATCGGATGTCTCATTAACTGTTTAGTACATAACGTACAATCATACGCTGCTTTTGTTGCTTTTTAACAGTTATGACAACATGCTGACAAACCCAAAATGCTATAAATACGCTTCTGTAAGTAATTATGCTGTACATGTACTGCGTCAATAAAAATGTCAACTATCTCTAAACTGTGTCTTCATACTTAATATAAATAACATTATAAGCAAATGTATTATTTAGGGCTGTCCACAACCAAGGATTTTGCTGGTCGACCAGTGGTCGTCATTTCTTTCAACTAATCGACTAATA
>JAOTRQ010053925.1:0-14711 GCA_028565875.1 Hoplisoma paleatum | reverse complement strand
CTTTCCTGCGACTAATCGACCAATGGAATTTGGCCGACTAGTAATTTTTTCGGTCGACCAACGAATAATCGATTAATCGCGGTCAGCCCTAATAATATTGTACGGGGCCAGCCATAGCTTACTGATTAGGGTACAGGAATAGTAATCCAAAAGAAGCTGTATTTTTCAGTATTTGTCAGTAGTTTTACCAACTGTGCTGAGATTAAAAAGAGCAGGACATCAATGATATGAGAATGGTATGAGAAAAGCACTGCGACATTTAGATATACTTTTAGATTAAATTACTACCAAAGCGCCTCAACTGACATGCATAAATCATTATATAACACTCATCTGATTATAGTTCTTTTCTACACTGACCAAATGGCAGCAAAATAGGTCAGCCATCGTTATATAGATTGTGTGACTATATATGACCTGTTTTAACTCAGAGTTGTTGCTTTAAAATGGTTTTATTAGAATAAATAAATAAAACAAAATTGAACATTATGGTAAAAATTAAATGTCTCAACATTATAATTTTAAATCTCTAACTACATACTGGTCTTAAACCAGTCCATTTGAGCTAGCTTACAATGCTATGCAACAGAACACCGTTGTTTTGAACAGGGTTATGGGCCTTTCTCATGAGCCCAACATTGGCCGCTTGGTGGTATTGAACGTCTGATCTCTAGCCTAATACCTTAACTACTAAGCCACCACTGCTTTGATATTTCATCAGTACATACATTTATATCGAACAAAACACCTTTTTTAGCATCTGGTATAAGCCCAGCAGGTTTAATTTCTCAAATCACTTATATGTGTTGTGTCATTTGTATTACTAATACAATGTGTTTGTTTTTCAGTACTGGATCAATGAGTTCACTACCTCTCTGGGTATTGGGGTTTTTCACTCAGGAATTGAGATTTATGGCAGAGGTAAGTTCTGTTACCTAATGTCTTTTCTATTCGATGTGTTAACATGTATGATAAAGAACCATGATTACCTTTTTACTGTGTCTTTGTTTTGTTGCAGAGTTTGCCTATGGGGGGCATCCATATCCGTTTTCTGGCATATTCGAGATAACGCCTGGTGATGCCACCGAACTGGGCGAAACTTTTAAATTCAAGTGAGTAAGGTCATGGCTGCCACATCCCAATACATTTTTCATATCTTTACACTTCAGATTTAATGTTCTAAGATGACTCGAACGTATTGTGTAGGGCTCGTCGTCCCAAATATCAAGATTGGGGTATTCTGTAACTTTTTATTCGGATGATCTTTTTTTTTTCTTTTTTAAATTAATTTTACAGGTGATAAAGCACTTTAACTGATTTATACAATGAAATATAAGGAGTAAGTTGGGAACATCATGGGATAAATCAGGCTTTTTACAACTTGGTAACAGCCTATTGTTTGTAGGTGCACCCACAGGCTTCACAGCCATCACCTTCCACAACCAAAGCAAAAGTTTTTCTGTTTTTAAAGGTTTTTTAAAGGTTTATTTTATTTTCTGTAATAAAACGAAGCTTTGAATATTCGTTACCGATCTGCAACGAATATCCACGACTGGTAAAAAAAAGAAAAAAACATGGTATTCGGACCAGCCTTAGTGTTGAGTAATGTAATGAGTGTATGCCCTTGATTCATTGCCATTAACTGAAACTTGGTTTTCACCGTTTCACTAGGGAACTGACTCTACTGCAGGACCAAACACCCAAAATGCACCTCATCTGATCATGTGTTTGGGCTTGACAAATCTAGTCTCCATCTCGCGCTCGTTGATTTCCAGTTAGTGTTCACATTTTTGTATGTTCTCAACAAGTCCGTTTGGGTTTCCTTGAAGAGCTCCAGGTTCCTCTTTCAGTATAAAAACGTTCATTTAAAGATACAATATTGACCATGACTGTGATTGACATTTAACCTGAACAGATGATTGTTGTTTAACTAGTGACTGGTGCTGTGACACCTTTCCAGTAAAACTAGCATAAATGGAACACACATGTTATTCTTTGTCACCCCTATGCATCAGTAAGCCGTGGTAGCCCATAATCCTGTCATAAGTTTAACACTTTTCCTTCCTTAGACTGGGAACACCCCACAAGAGCTGGGGCTGTAGAGATGCTTTGACCCAGCTTTCTAGCATCACAATTTGCTTGCTCATTTTCTCTGCTTCTAACATCAGCCTTGATTATAAAATGTTCACTTAATGTGTAACATATCCCGGCCACTAAGATGCTATGATCGAGTTTATAAGTGTTATTTACTTTACCTGTCTGATTTGTTTAATCAATATTACGAACCAATTAAATGTCATTATCATTGTGGGTCTGTGTGCTTTAGCGATTTTGGAATTATTCTAATCAAAGTCAAATATGTTTCCCATCTGTTTGCTTTAAGGGAGGCAATCGTCCTTGGAAGTACAGACTTTACTGAGGAGGATGTGGAGAGGATTATTGAGGAACTGGGAAAGGAGTACAAGGGTAACGCTTATCACCTCATGCACAAGAACTGCAATCACTTTTCCTCAGCTCTGTCAGAGGTAAGGCTTCTCAAAGCACATACTGGCTGTGTTCGAATATATAGGAAGCTGAGTTACTGTCCACAGCTGTCTTAACTAGTGTGAGTTCCATTAAGTCGTCACCGTGTCAGTCATGTTGTTCGATAATGCTACTTAGTGATTGCATCACGTTTCACTACTAAGCTAGCATGGTTACATAACTGACGAGCCCAAATTGGCAAATACAATCACCTTGTCCATCTTTATACACAATAACCATCAATAGTCATTTGTTAATATATATATAAAAGGCAAAGGTACTGTGCTAGTAATCAGCACATCGATGGTTCAAGCTTTTTTACTGCCTGGTTGCTGCGGTTGAGCCCTTGAGCAAGAGTCTTAACTCTTAATTGCTCAGATTGTATACTACATTAACAGTGTTGTATGTGGCTTAATTAAGTGCCATAACTGGCTTGAATAGCTTGAATTAGTGAGCATTGATTTCATATCTTGTATATATCGCTTACATTGGAAGATGACTTAGCAGGCATTTAGGAATTCTAACAGCCTACTTCTCAGCGAGTTTCCTAGGTTTTCAAACAGAGCCAAAGTGTGGAAAATGTTGGAAGGTGTAACAGCAGTTATGTAAGCGCACTTCCTGATTTCTGTAACAGATCCTGTGCGGTCGTGAGATCCCACGCTGGGTAAACCGACTGGCCTACTTTAGCTCGTGTGTGCCCTTCCTGCAGAGCTGCCTGCCTAAAGAGTGGCTGACCCCGGCAGCACTGCAATCCAGCGTGAGTCAGGAGCTTCAGGGGGAGCTGGAGGAAGCAGAGGATGCCGCCGCCTCCGCCTCAGTGTCCACACCCCGTCCTACTCGACACCAGCCTCGTCGATAGATCTCGTTGCCTTGACTGAGCCGTTAGCTTTCGCTGCCAACAGAGCCATCTCCTTCCAATGACAAAACCGGCAATCCACCAGCAGACAGATCAGCTCAGTGAGTGCTGTCAGTGAATGGCTCTGCCGTAACCGAAAAGGATCCCGCGCTATCGGGGTTACATGATAGCCCTCCGAGGACTTGTTTAATCAGTATTTTAAATATATTGTTTTGCTGGGAAACTCAGGATTGTAAAACATGATTCATTCATCTGCTTTTTTCACTTATGCTTATTTTCTTGCTAAATTTTCTCACTCGCTTTTTTTTTCCTGTATCATTGAAAAAAATGTCTGCTCAGTGCATCTTTTTAAGCCGGAGTTCTTGTTTACAACCTTGTATTCTGTTAATGTATTTATAAGTTCTAGATACTAGCTGACACCTGGACCAAAGTCTTGGTCTTTTGTGACCGACACATCCTATATCGACCCACGTTTGTGATCGTGCCTATAGATTTTTACTGTTACTCGCTCCAAGAGAGCTCTGCACTCTTCCGCTACAGTTTACCTGTCAGGCTGCTTTAAGTAGCGGACCCCTTCTTACCCTACAAAACCAATTCCAGATCTTTTACACCTTTTGGGTTTTTACGAGTCTTTATGTATTGGATAAACTGTTTGTATTGCATTTTATGATTATTAAAGAGATCTACAACTTTTTGGTTCTACATTAGACTTGTCTCATGAGTAGATTTAGGCAACACGTGCTGAATTATATCATCACTATATCACAACAGTATGTGGACACGTTATGTTAATAATAAGTTTTGTATAGAATAATTTCATACAGTAAAGTAAATTGAATACATTTGTACTGTGCTGTCTAGGGGAATAACCCTAGTAAACAATCATGAATCCTGGGTAAATTATACAAGATTGAAGATATGATTTATAGACGGTACAAACGCTTTAATGAAAGAATGCTAAAGATACGGTATTTACATTACATTTACAGCATTAAGCAGATGCCTTTATCCAAAGTGACATCTTGAACAATCAAGCATTAAGGGCCTTGATCAGGGGCCCAACAATGCTGACTTGACCATTATTGCCCTATGTGCTCAGGAAAGTTCTGATTCGTTTTTGTGTCTGAATTCAATCGTTTATTTGCACCTACAAACATCATTTGTGGTCTCCTGGGTTCGAGCCTTGCCACTCAACAGTCTGTATGATGTGTTCCTCAGAAACACATTTTTTCATTCAACCTCTAAAAACGTGAAAAGTAAAAGTCTTTGTCACTTTTTTCATGTTTTTGTATTTCCAAGTGGGTCTCTACTGCTTTTATAAACAGTCAGGAGATTGAATAAAATCCATCCATCCATTTTCTGTAACATATTAAAATAGTTTGGTGACAGGAAAAACTGTCTTGACTTCTGTGGTGGTGTGATGTAATAACCTGATTTGCATTGGAACCTCCTCGGTACCACCGATCACCAGCAAACCCCCACCAGAACCAGACACTAGTTTACTAAAGGATTTGTTTCGGTCTGTGTACGGTTTGTACAATGTGGACCAACTTGCGTGGATAATACATTGCCAAAAGTATTCGCTCACTTGCTTTGACTCATGTGAGCTTAAGTGAGCTCCAGATCGTAATCCATAGTGTAACATATGATGTTGGTTCATCCTTTGCAGCTAGAACAGCTACAATTCTTTTGGGAAGGCCGTTCACTAGGCACGGGAGTTTGTTTATGGGAATTTTTGACCATTTTCAAGAAGTGCATCTGAGGTCACTTACTGATGTTGGTACAAGAAGGCCTGACTCTGTCTCTGTTTTAATTCATCCCAAATAGTTTCTATCAGGATGAGGTCGGGACTAGTCAAGTTTATCCACACCAGACTTTCCGGTCAATGTCATGTACAGGTGGAATCATATCACAGTTCCACTTACTGATGTTGGTAGAACTCACTGGAGAGCGACATCTTATTTTATAAATCTTTGTAAAAAAAAAATAAAACAGTCTGCATGCAGAGGTGCTTTGTTTTATACACCAGTGGCCATGGAAGTGACTGGCACACCTGATTCTGATCATTTGTATGGGTGAGCAAATTCTTTTTGCTTTATATCTTAACGAGTTGTTGAAACAACATGAGTTGTTTTGTTGGCTGCAAAGAAACAACACAACACCTTACACTTTCTACCAGCAACACCGAACAGTACTGAATGAGTTTTATAACATGATTACACTGCCGAAGGATCTCTACCTACTGTTCTTGGCAAGTCTGTAGATGATCTGATGGTACAAGTATCGTGTCTCTAGCTGTGGCGAGCTTTATACATTCCGAAATGCAGCCAATCAGGTTATTTTATAGCGCGACAATTTCTGAAAGTAATGCTTGTTATTAACTCTCTGTGACAAAGTTCAAAATGGAGCATTCCGTGAATATGAAGTGAATGAAAGTACTGTAATAATATTTTTGGACTCACCTTATGGGCATGTTCTGTACCTACCTATATGAACTTTAAAATGAGGCATAATACAATTTAAACCATAATAACATTTAACACTATTCAGATTTTATCATCACTTTTTTGGTAAGTCAACCTGGTGACCATTACTTTAACGCCCTGTTTCTTGCCTTCTTTAAATAACATTTAATACACCGTAAACTTACTGTTTGTCTAACTAACACTGCTGATCAACAAGGCTGATCCGCGTCCAAACATTCCACATGAACATGTTTACTTTTCTAGCACATTTTATTGAACGTGCTTTATTCCAGTGGAATGTAGCACACAAACAATAAGCATTTACATAATAAATAATTAATAAGTTAAGACAATAATTGTTATCCAACACCACTTGAATATAGACCTTTAAGCAAATACTGCATTTAGTCCACTGTGTACTCCTCGATACATGCTCTGTTATATATTTTTCATTTCATACTGCTTAATCTGATCATCCTTTACTGAAGACAGTAATACTCCCACCAAAGACACACTGAATTTAGTTAAATATTATCTTATAAAGCTCACTTTATATTTATCTAATCCTTCAGATAATAAAATGTAGCTAAAATCTTACTCTGGTCCTTTAGAGAATAAAACCAAACTGTCTGTCTTGAATGATGTACAATTTGCTGTTTTTCAAATGTTTTTCATGTTTACATCCTAATTTAATTAAAAACTATAAACAGATTGATAAAGCCAACATGAACATTGAGGTGACGGTTGGGTTTAAAGAAGATTATGACTTTCTGCTTTCAGTCATCGTTAAATATTGCATATTGCAGCGCATCTAATGACCGCAGTGGATATATGTAATGAAATTTCACTCAGTATCAAATCAAGTGTCTTACAGTGGTGTACCATAATGGGGGTAAAGCAAGGTTATTTTTAAAATTCATCAAATTATCTCAGCGGTTTCACAAACAGTTGTTTCTGGCTGCATGTTTTTGGATTGTAAAAGAAAATGACTTGAGACAAAAAATAGAACAGACACACAGAAAGATCTAGGCTGCCCCACCTAGGGATTGAACCCAGAAACATATTGCTGTGAGGTGGCGGTGCTGCCCACTGAGAATATAAACATAAATTAGATGTTTCAGAGGGATCTACGCGTTAAGTAGCGTACTTCAACCGAACTCTAAAACTTTGCATTTTTGCCACAGTATTAAAAGGTTTTGCTATTTTTAACCTTTTAATACACTCATGGAAAAGTTGGTAACACACGAACAGTTCGTCCTAATGAACATGCCGTGTCTATGATAAAATTATGGAAACAAAACATTGAAATTAAGTCCCTATTCTCACAAAAGCAAGTTATCTTTACAGTATAGTATAGCGTCTACAATGGGACTGTTGATGTTCAACAAAATTACGAGTGACCGGCACTATTTCTGTGTATCATTTTAAACCATAATTTGGTCTCTAATCAACTAATCAGAGAAGCAGATGGCTTGCAGATGTTTGAGTGTGTATTCTCTACATCCACCTCCTAATGAATGTACAGCAAATCATTATCAGAGATATAATTTAAAATGAGTGATGTTGAGGAAAATAAAATGCATATACAATGTCGTAGAATATCCATGTGAATGCAGCCTTACTTTAAATACCTCAGTTGAAAACTACTGACAATACTATCTCAGTGGAAGATTATGTGATTATACTTCACCTTCAGTCCGAGCAGTAACACCACAAAGCTTGCTATGAAGTTACTATGCCATTGATTCATATCAGAGCCATTTTCAGACTATTTGTTTCGTTTTACAGTTTAAAAAATGCTGAATGTTTAAAATTGGACTGTTCCGGATTTATGATAATCAGCCATACATTCAATAACAAACTGGACTTTACAGTTAATAAATGGATCTCAATCCAAAGAACCCCCCAACATATTACTGCAACCCAAGTTTTTACCCAGAACTTGTTGGATGCACTTCTATTGGACGTTACGCGGAGTTGGAGGTAAAGTAAGACTAATTTTGGACAAGTAGTTACAGGACTACTATGATAGATTTATGTCTGAAGCAAGTGATGCACTCTTTGCAGCTGGGATTGGGACAGCACTAGCCGATGAACCTGCTCCTGACCTCGAACGCAAGGCATCATAACACGCCCAACCAACACTTCGTCCTTCTTTTTTTCCTCCTTAGCCTGGAAAAGACCCACATGTTGGCATTAGTATGGCAATGAAAAGTTTATAATTAATAGTAGTAATGATCAGATGACCACAGTGTCCCACCTTTACAAACGAACAGCAGGGGAAAGTTGCAAAATCAGACGAGACTCGAGCACCGGGTCTCTGAGATACCACATGCTCAGCCACTTCATCCTGAAGAGAAGCAACAGTCTGAGGTTAAACTAAGATCCAAACATGTCAAAAGAATAATACATGCAAGGTCAATTTTATTTTGTTTGTACCTTTAGCCTATCCAGAGTCTCGGTAAGAGATTGCAACCTTGCAGTCTGCTCGAGCAGCTGAGCACCCGGACTCACTACAAACAAAAACATCAGCAAAAACTTTCTCTACTTTGAGGCTGCAGTTTGTACAGTGAAGGCAAATAAGTTTTGATCATATCGTCATCATGTGTTGTTGTTATGCAATATATCTCTGGTACATAAACTTATATCATGAATTACACTCCAGGACTGCATGATTGATTTGCTCTTGTTATAGCTGAAAAGGTCACACACAGTTATAAACCACCTTTTGAATACTTATATTATATTTCAAGATAATTTACTGACCTGGAGATTTTCCGGTAATGTCTACTACTTTGACGTTGGCACTCATTTGCAGCAGTGTCTCCAACAGTTGGTCCGTTTTACGGTAGAGGGCACTAGACAGAACTTCGGGTCTACTGCTCTCACGCAGGCTCAGCTTTGGTACATTCAGAGGAGGCAGAGAGGCCAACTGTGCACGCATCTTTTCTGCCTGGATCCGGAACATTTTACACAAAACTATTTAAAACATTCACAATAAGATTCACAGTCTTTATTTACCTCCCATTTTCTCCCAATTTCGTGTAGTCAATTTTTCATCCTCTGGTGGATTCTTAACTGCCCTTTGGATATATTGCTGCTCCTCGGACCCACTTTCAGTCCTTAATAGGACTCTTTTACATCCATGTATTGTGCACTGTTTTTTTAATGAAACAAAACTTCACAAAACAATTCAAACGTAGATAAATGTATGTTTTTTATATATAAAAGTAAACCTTTAGCATGTTGTTTTCATTCTTCAGGTGCTTTATGCTGAGTCTCTGTGCTTCAATATGCTGGCTAAGTAATGGAGAATCTATCACATGCACCCCAACAGCAGCACAAACCCCTATAGCATCTACACACAAAGACAGCATTATGAGTAAACATGTCTAATACACATTCCAGTGAGGTCCTAAATACAAATAAAAACTCACTACTGAGTCACAATATCATGACCATATCCTACTTTTGACAGCTGTGGTGCGTAGCTCATGAAGGAAGTCACATTTGGTTTAGGTATGAATCCATCCATACATGCTAATTGTCTTTCCAGGGGCTTATGACAGAAGTCATATGGATAGAAATGTCCCACACTGGTTGGAAGGTCATGACCAAGACTTCCAAGTACTACCCTGATCCTGTAATTTAATGTTTTTAATAATAGTTTGATGTGGATAATAGGTGATGTAACATAATAATGTGACTCGGCTGTGTAATCTAGTGTACACTAGTCGAATGGTAAAAAATCACAGTTTACCTTTTTGTTCCTCTGCAGGTAGAACAAAACAAGATAAAAACTGGTGTTAGAATTAGAGAAAGGTCATAAATATTTCCTCAGTTTTATATGTATAAACGCTGACATCTTCCTACTAAACCATTTCATTTATTCCTTGGTGCCTCTTACCAGTCATGATTCCACCAGTCACAATTGGTGAGATACCAGACGCAGGACTTCTTAGCCCCTCCACGGTCAGCTTTGATTGGCTGTTGATCCTCTGCCTCAGCTCTGCCTTTTCTGCCTCGAGCTGGTCTATGTCTGCCTGTAGAGCGTCCATGGTTTCTTCAAAGTCCCTGCGACAGACAGATTTATCACATGTTTTACAGACAAAAGTAAACAAAGCTTAAATGAGCTAGTGTAAACAAAATGTATCTTCTACAGCACAGCGTCCCAAATCATTCTGTTACTATTATTAAGTAAAACATACCAAAAAGGCTGCAGGATAACACACACACACACACACACACACACACACGCACACGCACACACACACACACACACACACACACACCTCTCCCTCTAGTCTTGCTAATATTGTAGTTAGGGTTATAGCAGCTCACCTGTTAAAATTAAACGTTAAAAAGTTAAATTCCCATCTACTGACATAAATAGACCCTTAGATGATGTAGGGCTAAAAAAAATCATATGGTGTCCAAACTTGGCCCACAGGCCAGAAGTTGGGTAGCACTGTTCTAGAGATAAGCTCATTAAGAAGAAGTGTTTATAATAATAATTATAATAATAATAAGTTACACTTATATAGCGCCTTTCACAATCCCAAGGTCGCTTTACATGGGAAACATAGAAAACAATACAAACAAACAAACAAAAAGAACAAACAATAACTAAGTGGAATAGTGCGATCAAAATAGAAAAGTTTTTTAAATGTTTTTTGAAAGAAAACAGACTGGTGGAGTTATGGAGTGATGGCAGTATATGTGTGTAGGCAGTACAAGTGTTGACAGTATATTAGACTGGTGGTCTTAATGTTTTGGTTATCAGCGTATATAACATACATTACGAATGCCAAATTGTCTAACAAAAATATTAGCTCTACCTACACATTCATATTCAGCATTATTTGTATTTTCGTACTTCTCTTTCTTCTTTAGCTGACACTGCGCCTCGTTCAAAATGGTCTGGATTCTCTCCACACGTTCATCAGCATCCTTCGAAGAGCTGTCTAGCTTCTTCTCCAGCAGACTGAGGCGAATATTAGCCTCACTCAGTTCCTCACCCTACAGAAACAGAATATTCGTCAATGTATGGATTCGATCTTATTCAAAAGTCTTGGTTTAATCATATTATTTAAAGTTTACTTTTATTTTGAGGGATTTCTTAAGCTCTTTGATAACAGTTTCTCTGTCTTCCAGTTTAAGACCGAGCCCTTCAGCATCTGTGATCTCTGCCCTTAGTGCAGCTGCCCGCACCTCGACTGGAGCCATCTACAATGCACACACACACACACACACACACAGAGAGAGAGAGAGAGAGAGAGAGAGAGAGTCAATGATACATTTAGTATGCACATACATTTTCTATGAGAGTTCATATATTGGCTTTGGAAACTGACTAGTGACTGAAAGTGACTAGTGTCCTTTACTACCTCCCTCCCACTCGCTCTTTACCAGTGCCTGGACTGCACTATGCACCACAGCGGGTAAGGAAGCTGTATCCAAATAATTCATCACCCTCTGGACCACGAACCCCACACTGATGCTTTCGAGGATGTAGGTGTACATTTTTTTACAGAATTACTGGGGCCAATCAAATGTATCTTCTTTATTTGTAGATGCAATTTGAGGTAAAAAAAAATGAAACGCACCTGGTTCTGTGGTTTCTCCGAGTCATATTCTCCCTCCTGCATAGCAGTGGCCATCTTATTCATTGTTGTAATGACAACACTGCAAGACTGACGAACACATTCGTAGGGGTTTATACCTTGCGTGCCGTAGATCTGTAAGTGAAATACACATACTTACATAATTTTTAATGACAGACGGAAAGCTGACCGGACTTTCCTTTCACTTAAACAATCAGACTGGTGGTTCCACTGAAGCCTAAACATTGACCGACAACTATGGTGAATATGTAGCACACACATTGTCCACACATCATTGTGACCACGAGCTGATATAAAGGTATAACTTCCTTGTGCAGCATGTAATAATCATTCCTAATCATGTAAAAGCATAGTGGTAAAAAAAAATACTCTAAAAAAAGTATGTACTCAGAGTAAATGATACTGGGGGGTCTTGCCTACGTAATTCAAAGACGACAAGCATATATAAAACAGTTTTTTTAATAGAATAGAATATGAAGAGCATTTAAACATTTGGCAATGTGTAATGTATCATTTAGAGATTTAATTAAAAAGTTTTAAACTCTATAACCCAGTGGTTTCCATCCGGTGGATTCCCCCAAGAGTGGTTGACATATGGTTGTGGTTTGTTTTATATATAATCACTGACATTATTAAGAATTACTTTTAATTGTATTTCATTTAACACTGATTAAACCATAAAACATATTTCAAAATAAAATATTACCAAATCTTCTGTGTACGCTGCAGCAATTCGTGCTTATTTAGCATATTTATTCAAATCATGGTTTTTAGTGGTTTATTCTTAACAGGTATTATTTAAAATGTAGCAAATAGTACAAAACTGACTTTAAATCGACTTTAAAATATCCAAGTACATACAAGGCACATGTAATTCTTTCTGCCTCTGCATCGAACGTAGCCCTGACCTGTTCGGCTGCTTTGAAAGCCATGTCCTCCAGTTTGAGCGTGGGCAGACCTTCATGTTCACCGAGTGGTGCGATAAGCTGAGCCCCTGCTGCCGCCACCTCCTGCAGCACAGCGTTCACCCAGGCCAGCTGCCTTCTGCTCTCTGCCAGAGTTTCACTCACCTGCATTCACACACCCACACACACACTCATCTTGACATGCTTGCCTCCCAGCCTGAACTCCACAGCCCGGAATTAGAAAGGAACCCGAAACGTTCTGCATGCAAGTGTGCATGCGCGTGTCACCTGAGGCCCGAAGTTTAGTGCAGCTGGGATACCCGCCGCATCCGTGCCAGGCATGCGACGACGGATCTTCTTGCAGAACTGTCGGATGTCACTGCAGGAGGTGTCCAGATCCTTCAGCAGCACAGCCAGCTGTGTTTCTCCCTCTCCTGCCTGCAGGAAGGCATGGAGGCGGCCCACTTCCACTGCCATGCAGTCCAGAGCACTCTGGGTAAACTGTAATAATACACAAGAACATGCTCAAGGGTCCGCACGTTTAGTCTTACTTTATCAGTATAAAGATAAACAAAAGATTTGTTAAAAAACCCAGAGAGCTGCCTTGCTCTCTTACTCTCTACATAGAAGAAGGTTGGAATAAGT
Source organism: Hoplisoma paleatum (assembly GCA_028565875.1). Taxonomy (NCBI): domain Eukaryota; kingdom Metazoa; phylum Chordata; class Actinopteri; order Siluriformes; family Callichthyidae; genus Hoplisoma; species Hoplisoma paleatum. The sequence goes on along the minus strand of JAOTRQ010053925.1, from coordinate 1,693 downwards.
CATCACCTTATCGGGTTATTCTAACGCACTGTTTTGATGGGAATTACATCAGTTCTCACTTACTAGGCTAACACAGTTAACATCTGTCAAGTAATGTATCCCTTCGTTTACTGAAAATGATTCAAATTCACTAAAACCCTCATGTTTATATATTAAAAGGTGAAACTAAATGCCGTATCCAATAAGAATGCATTTGATGCTCATTTGCTTTACACTGAACATACTGTTTATATTTTAAGGCTTTCGAATATACCTTCTGTATGTGTACCTGCCAGTCACCTCATACAAGTTCAATTATTGGCCTGTTGCCATAGCAAGAACAAACACTTAGGACAGGCTGCACTCCATATTTGCACTACTGGTTATACTGAAACTGTTTATACTGCTACTGTTCCACATCTACACCCAACTGTATCTTTGGAGAGACTGACTGTAGGTGACATGATCACTTACTGTCCTTATTGTCTTCAGTGTCACTTGTCTCATTCATGTCTTATTAGTGACCTTGTGTGCTGTATGTGATAGTATTAATCTTTTAGTTTTAGTATTAATCTTAGGAAGTAAATACAGTTGTATTAAATGTGCAGGAACGTTTTGAAAGAACCCTCATTTATATGCATTATCAAAGCTAGAAGAAAACTGAAACAATTTAAGCAGAACCTAAGGCTCAGATCTAATAGGACTTAAATGACACATTTACTTTGGTTTTGTTGTTAGTACTAGTTCGAGGTTTGGATTTGCCGAGGCCAAGTACTTAACAGTGACCATCTTTTTCTTAAAGCCTGGAATTATGTTTCTCAAGTGAAGCAGTGGTAAAACAAGCTAGGGGTACGATTTTGAGCAGCTGGATGGCCGATATTTGATGTTTGAAATAATGCTAATCAGTGTGTGGCTCTTTATGCCGTAAGCTGACTGGCATGTGTACTTGTCTCATGCAGATACAAATGTACACGTTGCTGCACATGTTGGAGGGGACGTGCAAGTCATCCTTGCATGGGTATCCTGTTTTTTTTCTACATTCTATTGTGTCTCTCATATTACTATTTTGTTTTATTCAATAGCTTACATACACAGTTACAGTAATGAAACTTTTATTTTTGTACAATTCTCATAAACCGGACTGACAAAAATAATTTGACTGAAATGCAAAATGACCAACCACACACCACCTTTTTTGTTTTGTAGGGTGTGCTGACACTAACAACAGACAAGCAAGTAACCCCAGCCTGAGTATTTTGACTTGCCAGACTATAACCAACCCTGCAATAACAGTGAGATGTTTATAACAAAAGATGTTTAACAAACTGAATGAGAGTAATAAAGTGTAGGACTATATTGTTAAGGCTTCATTCTATATAAATCTATCAAAATGGCATGTATGATAAGCTATAGGTGTAAAAGGCATTTATAAAGTTAAACTGACAGCCACTTCATGCTTTATAATATATCATGTTTTGCTGCCAAAAATAACAATCTACAGACAATCCACAAAATGTTATGGTTAGTTTTGTTAGACCTTAGTTAGCTAAGTGAGTTACCAGGTCTTTGGATATATGGGGTGGGTATAAGAGCTTCAGCTTGTTACTGGATGTTTACATTCAACTAGGCAGTATGTATTTAAGCAATAGAACACGAGAGGGAGTGTGTTATCGCGAAATAACATCACGGCTGTGATTCGGTCGCAGGCACGAGC
>JAOTRQ010053905.1:0-14722 GCA_028565875.1 Hoplisoma paleatum | reverse complement strand
ACTACTACTACTACTACTACTACTACTACTACTAATAATAATAATAATAATAATAATAATAATAATAATAATAATAACACAAAATATACTTTAACACCCACTACTATCACTACTACTAATAATAAACACAGTGTGTTAGTGTAGCCTAGTGGATAGAGTGTTGGGCTGTAAACCCAAAGGATGAGGGTTCAAGTCCAGGCCACTGCTGGGTCCTTGAGCAAGACCCTTAACCTCTGCTCTAGGGGGCGCTGTACGTTGAAGACTTCCAGTTGGGATAAGCAAAGAGAAACATTTGCTTCTGTATATGTGTAATGACAAATAACATTTGAATTTATAATGTTATAACATAATGTCTCGTGATTTTGTGTCTGTGTTTAGATTTACTTGATAATAAGGCAACTAATGGAGGACACTAACATTTCAATATAGTGATAAATTGAGTTTTTGTGTAACAATTCAACAAGAATCGATGTGAATCGATTTACTTATGGAATCGATTCATATGATGAGTTATTTAAGATGAATAACAGCAGGGGGTGCTGGTGCTGTATTTATCACGAAATATGATTCTCTTATCATTACACCCTAGTTTTGCAACGACAGAAATGAAATAGCATAAATTGTTGAAATTTATAAAAGTTTCTTTAATTTCATATTGTATAAAGATATCGGGGGGGGGGGGGGCGATATTTTTACCATTGTGTGTAACAGTTATTGTCACTGGAATCCGTACAGAATGAAAAGTAAAACGTATCACGTTTCCACCACACCAACCCCTCCAGGATCAAACCGGCACCGTTGTGTTAATTTTCACGTCTCCAGTGTTTGTTCCGCGTCCAGCTGCTCTGGTGTTAGACGGTGTTTTCATTCAGCACTCAGGATTTAGTTGTTTATTTAACACCGAGATCTTTGGGGATTTTCTTTGCATCCCTGGTCTTGTGTATTAAATGGAAATTCCAGGAAACCGGATAACGCAGTCCGGGCGCCAATCCTTCTAAGCCTTTCACCTACGGCTTACCGGGGTTAAATGACACTTGCCACTTTACTCGACCGGTCCGCACGGCCTCCTACTCGTGATACGCAAAGGTCAAGGGTTTGCACTTGCACTCCCGCATTAGCCAGATGGCGACATGAGAAAGCCACATGTGAATAATAATTTGAACAGTGCCGAGTTCGACCTGGCCGTGAACTTTTCCTTCAGACTCAGAGGAGAGCGGAACTGAAAAGAAATGAACGTTCATTAAACGAGCGAGACGAATGTGTTCCGACCTTTCCATCTTTACACGATTTACAATCATTTGGATTATTTCCTTTGGTTGGAATGATACAAGCAAGCAAAGCTTTCTGACCACTGACAAGTCAATAACACTGATTATAATCTCTTCATCCTGGCACCTGTTAGCAGGTGGGATATATCATTTAACGAATGAACATTTTATCCTGAATGTTGACGTTGGAAGCAGGTGAGCATAAACAGTTTGGTGAGGGCCTGATCCATGCAGCTCCAAAATTCCATCTCTTTCTCGCTGGTCATAATGTTGATGCCTGATTGGTGTACTAGCCGGTGTTTTAATAACGCTTCTATCGAGACTGTGTGTGACGTAGACAGAATGAAGGGTGGATGTGTGTATGCTTCACCCCTACAGCTCAGTGGGGCTCTGTTCCGTTCTGTTTGTTTTAGGAAACGAGTCGCCGGCCATCGTTGAGGTTCTGGTCTCCTCTAGGAGGATAAATCACCCGTTTAATACGACAGAATCCACGTTTGTGGTCAAATTCTACTTTATTTACACACGATTGCTTTGTTTAGTAGGTGGAATATAAACAAGATGAATACACAATGTTATTGTTGCCTGGCTGGTCAATGCAGTGATTTATACAGGAAAGGTAAAGACTAATGTCAAGTCTAAATGTTTTTATAGCGTTTTTTTCATTAAACATTGAGCAAGCCTATGGCCACTGTGACTAGCAAAAGTAGCAAGAAGAAACATTGAGTCAATCCAGACTGGAAGAAATTGTTGCTTGTTGTTGTTGTTGTTTTTATTGTTGTTTACCGGCTCATCCTGAGTTCTTTTGCGCTGATTTTCATGCATTTAGAAACCTCTGTTGCAAACTGGCAACCCTGTACTCACACTGCAGCCGATTTAAAAATACACCATATAACAATTAAGTAAAAGTCCATTTCCAGGTTATTAAATCTGCCATAAAAATGTACAAGAATACACAAAAAGGACTTGAATGTTAGGAAGATGAGTAAATGTAATCAGTTACTTTTCATCTCAGCGTGTTGCTACGTTCCATCAAAAATAAAAAACAGCAAGAGAAGAGAAGAAGATCTTTTGGAAACACAAATGTGATGTTTGTTTTGCTGTTTGGGACTTGATGATGTGTCGAGGCCTAAGGGGTGCAGGCGAGAGAGAGAGAGAGAGAGAGAGAGAGAGAGAGAGAGAGAGAGAGAGAGAGAGAGAGAGACGCCGGGGGTCCCCCCATTCATCAGACACCTGGTTCCTGGTGGAGTTTGAAAACACAAACGGAGAAGCGCATCTGGTCGCTTCATTCGACAGAAAAGGTTTTCTAATGAGGCCCGGGCTCCAGCCTTTCTGTCCCCGCTGACCCTCCGCAACCTTCGGACGAGCTGTTTAACCAGATTATTATTAGTGCAATTAAAAGGCCTGAATGCAAACGTGAGACGTTCTGGGTTTGGGAGGATTGCAAAGCTGTAATTGGCTTATAGGCGGTTTTATATGAACTCGTTTGGTTACGCCAACAAGGGTCCCGGGGTCCTGAATCCTTTTTAGGCTTTCCGGGTCCGTGCCTGCAGACAGATACGTTGTTCTTGAGGTCTTCCATCCTCCTCTGAAAGTCCCCGTGTGTGAGGAAATAAGAGAATGAGGTGACGAGCTTGTCGTGATGTTGTTCGCTGATGCCTCAGAAACTCTGACACTCACCATGATGCTAAATTTTGGTGGTGGGTACGACAGAGATGCTTTATAACTGATCTGATTTTAAAAAGATTTAAGAAGATTTAAGAGCAGCTTAGATGTACTGAAATCTATTAAACTGAGCCTGAAACTGCCTCGTCCACAGAGAAACTGGTTCAGGAAAGAATGTTGTCACAATATAATGATGTTAAGCTTTATTACCCGGAGCAAGATTTCATTTTAAAGGTCTTTATTCAACAGTGTCACAATGCACAGAGTCTCTACAGACTCGATTTATAGTACAGAATTATAATAAATGTAATAATTAGTCTGATAAGGGAATATCTGATCTGATCTTAAGTAGCTTCATGGTGACACAAATTCAGCGTATAAATGTAATTCAATAGGTGTATTTAATAGATTCCTTTTTATTGAGTTTATTTCATTTTCTAAAGCAGCACAATGTTTAAAGATTTGTACACGTCTGCATGTGAAGATTTAAATTAAGACACTTTATTATTCCAGGTTGTTTAAGCAATTATAGGAGGACTGAGGTTGGACTATTTTATATGCATGACAAAGTCATGAATATTTTTGTTAATGATAATATAATAATAATAGTTATTATCTATATAATTAAATGTTATCCGTGATTCTCAGGTATTAATGTAAATATTTAATGATTAAATATTCTGTCACAATTCTCTTGTATATTTTGTCTCGTGTTTAATTGTCTCTAATCTATTGTTGCGAAAAAATCTAACAAATCTTTGATTATTAAAGAACTAAAATATGAGAAAGAAAATAAATCAGTAAAATTGGATCTTTTTGAGACTAAAATATAATCAGTTTCTGAAGAGGTTTATTATTCTAACGGAACTTTATAATGTGAATAAATCTTCTTTATAGAAATTCAAATGCACAATAGGACCATAAATCCAGTTATTCATCGTGTCATTACACAGCTACAGGTCATTATTATTAATACATTATTATTAATACATTATATTAATACATTATATTAATACATTATATTAATACATTACACTACAGGTCATTATTATTAATACATTATATTAATACATTATATTAATACATTATATTAATACATTATATTAATACATTATATTTATACATTATATTAATACATTATATTAATACATTATATTAATACATTATATTAATACATTACACTACAGTTCATTATTATTAATACATTATATTAATACATTATATTAATACATTATATTTATACATTATATTAATACATTATATTAATACATTACACTACAGTTCATTATTATTAATACATTATTATTAATACATTATATTAATACATTATATTAATACATTATATTAATACATTATATTATTACATTATATTAATACATTATAATAATACATTACACTACAGGTGTATTATTTATATATTATATTAATACATTATATTACACATTACAATACAGTTCATTACAGTGTATAATCTACTAATAGGCCTAATAGAATGAAATAATTTTAATTATAGTAGTAATAATAATACAAAGTATTAAACTTTATTGACCAGGGATAATCTGTGTCGTGTAGGTGTACGTACAGGCTACATGAGTTCTGTGTTATAATAATTATATAATAAATAGTCTAATAAATAAAATATGTGTTGAGTCAACAACACATAACAACAACAAAGTCAATCCTATATTTATATTAGACATTACATTTGTTTACAGGTTATACAGTTTGTATATTTATTATTAATTATTGTATATATATTATTAATGATGTCATTAATAATGAAATTGTTTGTATATTTCAACAGGCTGGATGAGAAGATGCAGTGTTCAGATTTCACCAGATGGTGGCGACTGTGTTTCAGAACCCACACACTCCTAACACACAAGATGAACAAACTAAACACACTAAATTCTAAACTAAATATTCTACAATACAAACAAACCCAAACAAACATTCATAGATACACAGACGCATGTAAACAAGACGGAGTCAGTAAAAGAAGTCAGTAGTTTCATGTCTGTAGTTTATGAGACACAAACACAAACATAAACGTTTAACACGTGGGAATCATTTTTGCTTTACAAGTTTAAATAAATCAGATCAGATCTTCCCTCAGTTTTATATCTTCAATAATCAAATATTATCAAAATATTATGTCGAAATTATTGAACAAACACATGAAATCAAATCAAATGTACAAATACTAATAAATAACATAAACGTGCAACCAGTGTTGCTGTTCAACATCCAAATAAAAAGATTAAATGTGAAAGGACTCGTTTTAATATGTTTATTTAAACAAACACATTTTAAATGTTTGATTAATTTAGTTTTAAACTCGTATTTTATAGTAAAAGCAAAATTTAAATGTTGCTGAATTTCTTGATGCTGAACTTTAATTTTAATTTAGTTTGTGTGTTTTTTTCTTTCAGGTTTGATTTTGTTCGAGTTTCGAGCGCGACCGAAGATAAACAACCAATCAGGAAACAGAATTTTGTGACGTCACTGAGCCAAAACGGGTTTATTTTCACCTGGATTATTACTGATGTCTCTGTGATTTACTCTAACAGACAAAAATACAAAGAAACGGTTAAATAAATAAAAAACACTAAAACAGTTATTTGATCTGATTTCTGTTATTAAGAAGCGTGAAGAAGAAGAAAAATAATAATAATAAAAAAAAAACTAATTCTGCTCAATCTGTAAAAGCTGCAGATGAGATTCTAAACCCTGAAATGCAATAAAATGTATTTAAATTCGGAAAATGTCAATAATATAAAAAGTATAAAAACATTTTTATTAATAATGTAAATTTTAATATTGTCCATCATCCCAACATTTTTTATCTCTATATTATTACTATATTAATATCATAATTAATAACATTGTTATTAGTATAAATACAATAAATACTAACTTATTATTATTAATGTCATCATTCCTCAATAATGATATTATTAGTATGATGGTTATGATTCTGTGTATCTATAAGTGCTGAATGATCGTGGTGTTGGATTGAGGATTTGGTTTTAGACTCTCTGTGGGTTTAAATCTGTGTTCTGGAGTCTATAAAAGCAAATCGATGTGAGTTTTATTAAAACCTGCTGCTCAGTAAAAACCAGCAAAGATTCAATAAATCAAATCTTCATTAAACCAGTAAAAAAACATCAATTCTAATATCAGGATGAAATGTTAGTTTAAGAAAAAATCTGACACACATAACAACTCATTTCCAAAGATGAAACAGTCACAGTTTCTATTCAAACCTTTTTATTGAAGCTAAATTGAATCTTTTCTCTGATCGGCCCTGAATTTATTTATTATTGTGTGAAATAAAAACCTTTAAGAGATAAAAACTCACATTATTGTGTTTTATATCTGTTATTAGTTTTGTTTAAGTAAAAGATACACACACACACACGCACGCACACACACACACACACACGCACACGCACACGCACACGCACACGCACACGCACACGCACACGCACACGCACACACACACACACACACACACACACACACACACATATTTATATAATTTATTTTATTTATCAGCTTCATTTCTTGTTTCGCTGCAGATTTCCGATCTGAATTTAATGAGTTAAAACATTTGAACTCTTTATTGTTGTAAATAAAATAAAATACGTAAATAAAAGTAATAATAGTAATAAAAGTAAAATAATTAAATAGAAGTCGTTCTCGAAGTTTCCTAGACGATATTTTAATATTGTAAATATGTTGAATGCAACTTTTATTTAGTTATTATTAACAATAAATGATTTTAAACATTTTTATCGTGTAATAAGACTTTAAAAATGTAAATAATTGTTTTTTAAATACAGTTTAATGAAATAAAAACAAATCATTTAAAATCTTGAACAAGTTTAATAAATAGAAATGAACAATTTCATCTATTAACACATAAATGTTTTAGAAAATGTTTGTATAAATAAAATTTAGTGAGTTTCTGGTTTTATTATTTTCAGTAACAACAAAACAAAACGCGATAAAAAACGAGTTAAAGAAAAAAAAGCGAAAATAAATATTAAATAAAAATAATAATTACTGACGTTTATAGACGTTTGTTTAATATCTTGTTTAATAAGAACAATAAAACGCGTCTTAAAATCTTTTTATATTGAAAATGAGTTTTTGTATTTTTGAGACTCGGTTCTGTTTCAGTCTCAGATTAAAATCGTTTGTTTTGGGAATTTTTTTAATTCTTAATTTCTGATACAGAAAACAAAAAACAAAACACGATGTTCATAACAATTTCTAATTACAGATGAAATCTGTGCAGATTTAATAAATTTTACTTTTATACAAATATTGCAAGTAAATAATCATATAAAGCTAATTAAAAATATATGTATTAAAGTGCTTATCACAAATTGTATCTTATAATTAATGATTAAACTCGTGTTTTGTTGTGGTCACATTATAAAGATTATTTAGATCATACAGCTCTAATAACGCAGCTTAATAAACGCGTTATAGATTATTATCGTGTATAAATCTGTTAAATCCATGTTTATTTTAAACAGTTTAAAATATTTTTAAGGAGCTGCTTGTGCAATTCAAGTATTTATAATATTAAATAATTTAAAAAACAGATTTATATAGTTGTATTATTCTTATGTAATTCTTGACAAATAACTATAAATCGTTTAGTCTTATTATATTATATTATTATCTTGTTATTACTATGAAATAACTTTACAAACTCTTATTTCAACGCGTTTAAATTCCCACAGGAGTTGAATAACTGTAATAATTGTTAGAAAATGTAATAGATGTTTAACATTCAGATGTTTTTTTGTAGGTTTTATGACGACATTTTATCTTGTTGATCTTTGAGACCGCCATCAAACTCTCGCGAGATTACAGCCGTGTGAGCGGACCCACGTATAATCTCGCGATATTTCAGAGTTGCCCAGGCAATCGTTAATCGTTAAGCCAAAACAAACCTCGTAAACCGCGAAAGTGACGCGATTAAAGTCTAAATGTCGTTTAAAGCTTTTATAAATGTTCAAAAGCGGAGTTCTAAAGAAGAAAAGGAGTTTGACGAGTTAAAGAATAAAGCAGCGGAGTTTTACCGAGCGAACAGAGTCCCTGACATATTAGAAAATGTTCTGAATGAAATGTTCATGCTGAAACCGCCGGATATTTATGGTTATCTGGTAATAAAGTTCTTTTCTTTATCTCAATAAAACATTATTATTATTTATGTTTTATTTTATTTAGCCGTACGGACGAAACATGGACGTTAATTTACTGTGTTCATAAGTATATGGACACCGTTTAAATCACAGTCAAACCTCAAAACTCCAGTCGTTGAGTTTCAAGGTGTTTTTGTACCTTAAAGATGTTAAAATGTGTAAAAATGTTGTGCAGTTTTACACACAGAAAAAGAACTTAAACAGAATATAAAAAACACCAACATATTGTTACATGCAGTTAAAATAAAATCATTCTGTAATTATCATAATTCTGTATTATAATACTTATTCCGGGCGGTCTGGTGCTTTCCTCCAACTGTCCAAAGACACGTCCGAAGAAATCGTGTGTGTGTGTGTTTGTGTGTGAGTGTGTGTTTGTCTCTGTACCCTGCACCAGACTGCTGACCCGTTCAGGTGTTTAGTGTATGCGCCAAGTGTGTGTCCCAGCGTGAGAGGGTTAAGCGCTGGTAAAATGAACATGTGTGCAAATCTGGCAACCCTGTTCACTGCAGCATTTCCCAAACATGATTTTATCATGGTGATGATTACGATCACGATTAAAATTGATATTGTGAATTACAATTGTAATAAACACCTGAACGGGTCAGCAGTCTGGTGCAGGGTACAGAGACACACACACATACACACGATTTCTTCGGACGTGTCTTTGGACAGTCGGAGGAAAGCACCAGTAATTGTAATTCACAATATCAATTTTAATCGTGATCGTAACCATCACCATGATAAAATCATGTTTGGGAAATGCTGCAGTGAACAGGGTTGCCAGATGTACAATTGTATACACGTATACATGTTCACTCTCTGCTGGTGGATTATTATAATTAACAATTTTAACTTTAATTTTAAATACAAATTCTCATAAACACACTACAAATTCACGTAAAGGGTGTCAGAGCGGTTTGGGCTGCATTAAGAACCTTTTTTTTAATGAAATGATGCAAAACCTGCATAACAAGACACATACAAACTACACAAAAATACAATTGTAAGTAATTACTAATGGAATAAAATATCCTCATTAGAATGTGTTTATGAAAAATATTAGGCTCATTTCACCAACCCTTGTTATTTATCCCACACACCAACTCACAGGAATTGAATTAACTCACGGGGTTAATCTTCATGCCACCGACCCCAGTGCTTTATGGTCCATGCTTTTTGTTTGACAGGCAAACTACTTCTCCAGGTTGGCACACCCACCCACGATGAGCTCGGTGGTGGGCAGAGAGGTGTACGACAGCAGAGGCGAGGCGGCACTACACGTGGATGTTTACTGCATCATCAGGAATGAAGAGAAGGTCCGCACAAGCTTCTTTAGTTCATCAGTGGCTGGTCAGACTCGGTCTCAGTGTTTAAATCACCGTGCTCAGGTTTAAGTTCGTACGGCGAGTGCAACTCGGGATGTAACGATACTCTCGAGCAGAGATGTGATACGATTATCGATTACAAAAATCTATTATTATGTTGGTCGCTGAACCTGTTAGTGGGTGCCAGCGAGCGAACATTTTATCTTCAAAGCTTTAAGGATCCGAGCGAGAATCAAATTGTGATGGTTAGATTACTGACTGTCCGTATCTATCGAAAATGGTCCAAGGAAGGATGGGTGGCAAACCAGTCACGGGGTCATGAACAGCCAAGGGTCACCCATGCTGGTTGTGATAGAAAGGTGTGAGAACACACAGTGCAGAACAGTCAGTGTGTGTGTGTGTGTGTGTGTTTGTATTTAAGCTGGTCTGCAGTGCCGTGGTCAACACCGGGAGCAAAGACGCCATGGACTCGGAGAACACGATCAGCACTGGTACACCTCCAAGAGCATCAGTGGGCGTGGCCCTGGAATGGATCCGAGGGCACCTGAGCCCCATGCTGCAGGGCGTCAACCCCGTTCACCAAACTCACCTGGACCAAACGCTCAGGTCGATTGTCCTGCTGCACAGCAGCATCCGTCATGTCATTCACCAGATCAGATGTTCAATTCTGTGTTGCTTTCTAGTGATTTCTATACAGCGCGATACCTCGAGGACCAGGATGCTCGGCGCCAGAAGATCAAAGACGAGGAGAAGACCGAGTCCGTACCCGAGGACGTCCCGTCTTCCGCTCGTAATCAAAGCAGAGACAAAAAAAGAGGAGAAAAAGGTCCCGTGGGCTTATTTAGCAGCTTCTGCTTTTAGAGATGTAAATCACAAGAGTCTCTTAACGACGATAAGATAATGTGCTATAACTGAGTGAATCGATTCGTATCGATTCTTACTGAATCGTTACGTCCCCTCGCAGTTACAGATCGATGGGTCATTACGTCACTTTCGATGTTGATGTTTGTATTGATGTGCTCAGCTTGTTTTACCGTCTTCACAGGAAGGAAAGAAAGCGCCCTGGAGAAGCCCCTCCCTCCCCCAGAGCCGGCGACGGCGGCGTTGCCGGGGGCCGTGGCGGTGGCCGCCGTGTCGCTCGCGGCCGCCAAAACCGCAGCCGCGCTCACGGCAGCGCCCCTGTACAAGCACATCATTACTCTCCGAGAGTCACAGGTTACACACACACACACACACACACACACACACACACACACACACACACACACACACACACACACACACAACAACCAGTCCCAGATCCCTGCAAATGAGCTAACAAACAACAAAACCAGCTCCCAGTGAAGCGTTAATGAGGTTAACACGTTCCAACCTTTCAAACCGGCGCAACGGAAGGACCACGGAAGCTCCGCCCACACGGTGCTCAAGACGACCTTGTTAAATTTGCTGCACGACCTTAAAAACGAATCCTTTAGAAGCTGCTATCAGGCAATCCTCCCTCATTTCTCCTCCTAATGAAGTCATTTCAGGTTCTCCATTCAGTCCCTCTGAGGCGTGTGCACAGGTGACAGGTGGAGGCTTCTTTACACCAGTCGGTGGCCAAAGTCTTTATCTCTCACCGCTGACGTCCTGCCCCGAACAGTACGAGTTGCTGTGTGGTCTGACCCGCCACCGTTTTCTAAATGAAATACCAGGCAACCACGGATTATAGCCATGGGCGAACACAGATTCCGTCTCCTCTTAGTAGACGCGCTGGCTCTAATCCTACTGCAACGTAATATCTGGCAACCCGAGAGTATGAGGGTCACTTTTCGATATCATTTTCTACTCAGACTTTTAGTTCTTTTTCCTCCAGCCTCAGGCCCCGGGTTCAGTCGTCATGCCTACGGCACTGGTGACGGTGTTGAGTTGTGGACGAACATCAGCTGGGAAGCTCAACATGCTGGAGGAGGTCATCCTGCTGCCCACCGCGGCGTCAACCACAGGACAGGTCAGTTATTACAGCAGCCAGGAGATACACGGATCAGGCAGAACATTACGACCAGCATCCTAATGTATTCTGACATCACAATACACAGCAGACGCCTAATTCATCACCACACCTCTAGAGGGCGTGGAGTTTCTGAGGGTTCGGACACGGTTGTGTTCGCAAGGGTTTAAAATGTCGGATCGTGAAGTGATCGTGTTTTCTATAATTCTGTAGATCATCAAGACGAGTCTGAATGTTCAGAGAGAGATCAGAAGAATCACCGCTGCAGGGAAATCTGGGGTGAGAAAGCAGTCAGACAGCCGTCTCACTCTCGTGTAAAATCTGTGTCTCACACTCGCTCTCTCATAAATCCCTCTAAACATCCCAATTCCACCTAATCTGGCAACACTGTACACATCACTCACACATCTGTTACTCGGTAATTTGATAAGTAAAAACGTCATATTATAAAGTGAATCTATTATGATTTCATGGTTGCCAAGTAAATAGTAAATAAGACACTAAACACTAAAATTAAATGTTACAAATAAAAAACAACAACTGGTGATTCTCTGAAAAGCCACCACGGAAGCACTTGGTTATATTATTGATTATATTGTGAAATATAATTAATTATATTGGGAAATATTATTGATTTCATGACCGATGCTGTGAGTGGAAATGTGAACACGGGCCACACTTGGCCCCCGGGCCGGACTTGCTTGGTTTAACTACATTTTATATAAGTAAATAAAAAAAATAGTAGTTTGACTTGCATCACCTCTGCTCCCCCCTAGCCTGTAGTGATGGGTGTGTCAGAAGGGGGCGCTCTTCAGCTGGGCTGCGACCGTCCCGAACAGGTTCTGGATCTGCTGACGGAAGCGTGTAACAACTTAGATCTGCCGATGGGGACAAACCTCAGACTCGTACTAAACCTCGCCGCTCACACCCTCATGGACTATGTAAGTCACGCCTCGCCCGAAATCATTGGTGTTAACGTGCCAAAAGTATGTGGACACCCTGTGTACCGAGTACAGGATTAACTCCTTATTATACATTAATGAAATACTTTTTTTATTAAGAACACACATTGTTTATAAACCACACACACACACTGTCCAGAGGAACACTGTGTGTATACAATCCCTCCTGACCAGTTACTTTCGGGACTTCGGAACCGTGTAGTGTGTGTCGCTCTGGTGTGTGTGTGTGTGTGTGTAGCAGGTGCAGCGGTGTTGTTCGTATCTTTCACTTTCTTTTCTTGTACTAAAAGTGTAAAGGGAAGTACGAGGTGATGACGGGGAGCCCGAAGTCTCCTGACGAGCTGGTGGACATGTTGGTGGGGCTGGTTCATAAATATCCAGCCATCGTCGGCCTCATCGACCCCTTAAGAAAAGAGGTAAAGCACTCGAATCCGTCAGCAACCCCCCCCCCCCACACACACACACACACAATCACAGACTCCATCTCCTCTCACATAAAATCGGCTGCTTTAATGACTCTGCATATAAAATCTGGCAACCCGAGGACCGACGTCACTTAAAAAAAACCCTGTTTATAAATATGTATCTGGCAACCCGTCCCTTCAGAAGTATCGGGGTTCTCTTCCCGAACAGGATGTGGATCAGTGGCAGTCGCTGACCTCCGCCCTCGGCCAGAACTGCGTCCTGATCGCAGACGCGTCACATGATCTTCACCGGCGGTGGGAGGAAGCCAAGCCGCCGCCCCCTGGGGTCACATGGGTCACCCTCGGGCAGCGTGGCGAGACGACCCTCACAGACCTTCTCCGTACAGTCAGAGTGACAACAGGTAGGCTCTGAACCAGCAACCTTCTGATTACTGTTCCAACAGCTTAATCATTCGAGTGTGTGCATGTGTGTGTGCATGTGTGTTTGCAGAACATGAGATCATCCTAACAGTCCGCAGTGATGACATGAGTGACGTCTCCATGGTGGATGTGGTGAGTCGAACCTCAAAGCTCAGGTTGCCAGATTTTACTCTAGAGAAACTATCTGGGTTGCCAGTTATATAAATAAATATAAATCAGGCCAATCATGACTCTTTGACATCAGTTTGCCAGATTTTGCTATACAAAAATGTGTGTGTGTGTGTGTGTGTGTGTGTAGGCTGTAGGTCTGGGCGTCTCGTACATTATGCTTGGTGGACTCAACGGTTATGAAAGGATGAACAAGTACAATCATCTGCAGAACATTGAACGAGAGCTGCAGGAGCAGGGCATTCTGGGTAAAATATTTACTATCCAATCAGGGTTGTGTGTGTGTGTAGGAGGGATAAACTTCATGTTTATAAAAATCTGGAGTAAACCATATTGGTGAATTGCATTGTGGGTAAAATCCCTGGTACAGCTGTTTACTGGTCCCAGAGTCGCGCCGCGGTGACGTTTTGGTGTTTTTTTTCTTCAGCAGAGCCGCGGGAGGTGAAAGTTCCCCGTGTGATCACACCGGATGTGAGACTCGAACCCTGACCCATGGTTATGGTGAAATCCTCCACTCTGATTGGTCAGAACTCGTCCAGTTATTTTCCCTCCTTACAAAACAAACGAGAAAAGAAAAGCCATCAGAGATTCATCAGATGTGTCGGCTCGGTGGGTAGCACAGTCACAGTCAGAAGGTCCTGGGTTCGAATCTCACTCAAATCCTGAAGCTCATCGTCACAACAATCAGATCTGAGAATCATTTCCACTGTTGTTCTATTAAAAATATCAAATATTTACCAAATACTTTCAACTTTATTCACATTATTATTTATTTTTATACATCATATTATTATTATCTATTCAAATAATGTTGCTTTTGTTTTTAAGTTCATTTTGAATTCGACTGTATTTTCCATTTTCACTTAAAATTATTTATTTAATCCAAAAAAATAATTTTAACTTTATTATCAAAATAGTTTAGAATTTATTTTCAAAAAATCTCAACAATCCTAAAATAATTTTGACTTTAAAAATGTTAATTTATAATTTCTTTTTGAATTTTACATAAAAAAGCAAAAACTTTATTCTCATAATAATTTGAACTTTATTCTTAAAATTGTTTAGAATTTATTGCCAGACACAAAATCATCCAGACACTTCACACCGAGCTAGTGGTGGGACTCGATTAAAAAGTTTAATCGAGTTAATTACTGGGTCAGTAATTAATTAATCGCAATTAATCGCAATTATTTTACTACCAAAATGTTGAATGAATGCACGTATATTCTTAACAACAAACATGTTTATTGCTTTTTGAAATGTTTTTTTATTGTTAT